>SDVV010012454.1:0-15456 GCA_016164225.1 Gammarus roeselii
CTGGAGGCTGGAGGCTGGAGGCTGGAGGCTGGAGGCTGGAGGCTGGAGGCTGGAGGCTGGAGGCTGGAGGCTGGAGGCTGGAGGCCGGAGGTTGGAGGCTTGGGGCTGGAGGCTGGAGGCTGGAGACTGGAGGCTGCACGCTGGAGGCTGGAGGCGGTGTGTTAGAGGGCTAGAGGGTGTGTTAGAGCTTGCTCTTAGTTCTATTGTACTTTAGGGTGGACAAAGTGTTGTGGGACCGGTCAATGTGAAACCAAGAGGACAATAAAAATCGACACTTTCATAACGATACACCGTGGAGAATCTTTTTTGGCATCTTCAATTGTGTTTTGAACGGAATATATGTTACCTTGAACATGACGAGTGGTGCTCCAAAAATGTGTTGTGAGTACCGGCATCAGGAGGGAATTTAAAGGGACGCGTTCAACTCAGACAATACAGGCAATGCGTGTTTCAGGCTGCCTTGATACGATCGCCATATCTTCAGTTTATAGGACATCAATATCCAAACAAACCTGTTCAATTTATAATTGTCTAAATAACAAATAAATTCCACACAAAAAGGGCTTACACATATTTTCTAATCTTCACGTGAACGTGACAAAATCCTGACCAGCCGTGGACAGTTCTCTACTCTTTCCTACAGCTGACTCCTCTACCCTTCACACCAAGCATTCCACTACCACGCCTAGTCCTTTAAACTCCAGTACAAGACAAACACACACACATTAGGACCTCTATGCTTCAGAAATTGAATGAACAGCACGAGGGGCGTCTGACACAGTGATATCTCATGAAGTGTTTTGTTTGTTAGATGCTTTTTTGAACTATTTCACTCATGAGATAGTTGATCTTATTTTATTCATTTTTATTCATTTTCTTATTTCAAATTAGAACATAAAATGCAAATTCGGACAGATTCAGCATTTTGGTTTCAACCTAGTACTTAAAGGGCAAATTCAGATTGACAAATTCAAAGTGTTCTATAAACGATAACACATATTTTATTTATACAACCGGAACTGAGGAGTATTTGAAGAAAAACGATAAGGCATGATTATTTATCCCACATATAAGTTATTTGGGACTCAACTGTAACGTCTTCATGCATCTCATGTCCTTCCTCTACACTATCTCCCAGAGCCCTCTTTCCCTAGCGCGCTGTGTGCCCGCTGTGATGGGCCTCTCTGAGGGTGCCCTCAAGCCCCTCCCCGATCCCCTGCGACCCTAAAACCGTAGTCTGAGCCGACCATTTCCTGCACCTCTGCACCCCGCTCGACTGTTAGTGGGAACCTCTCCGCCCGTTGAAGGAACCATTTCCCAAACCCCGCCCGCCTGTTAGTGGGATCGCTCCGCCCATTGAAGGGACCATTTCCTAAGCCCTGCCCGCCTGTTGGTGGGACCCACACCGCCCATTGAACGAACCATCTCCGCGCCCCGCCCGCCTGTTAGTGGGTGGCGATAAGGACCTTCTCCTCCCGTTGGAGAGACCATCTCCGCACCCCGCCCGCCTGTAAGTGGGTGGCGATACGTACCCTCTCCGCCCGCTGGAGAGACCATCTCCGCACCCCGCCCGCCTGTTTGTGGGTGGCGATACAAACCCTCTCCGCCCGCTAGAGATACTATTTCCAGTACCCCACCCGCCTATTTAGTGGGACAGTAGATAGTATGACTGCGAAACGATGATGTGGATGAATTAGATAGGAATAAATAGAGTTACTTTTCAGTCTTGGGAGTTTACACCCCACATTTTCACGGACGGCCGGAGTCAGGCAGGTGACGCGAAGGCGGTGACGCGAAGGCGGGTATCGCGAATGCTTGCGACCTAGATTGACAGTTTTTTATATTGTGAACATTCTACTATTTATTGTATTTTCATATTTATTGTATTTATATTTTTTCTTCTTTTGATGGTTGTAGTGGGTACGCTTGGTCACTAACTGTTGCTCGTGATATATATTTATTCGATTATGGTATGAATAGTGTTATAGCAAGTTTCTGGAGACGAGGGGGGTGTAAGCATCCCATAGCAAAATTTTGGATGCGCTCATGGAAAATTAGGTGAGTTTGCTCATGTCTGTTCTTTGTCTTATAAATTTGTTTCCGTGGCACGTTTGCTACGTTATTAGTGATTGGCTCGTTATATATTTTATGTCTGGATTATAATTCAATATATTTTTTCTTTGGACATATATGTTTGTATTCTTATCTGATTGAGAGTATAATTGACTCATTCAATGATTTATTGGTGGATATTTGGGATATTTGTCTCTTTATGTTCATTTTTCACTATATATACTGTTAATAGGATTAGTGTGGAAGGTATGTCTTATATCTCAATTTGCAGCCTCAGTGTGCGAGCGACCCTGTATGGTGCCAACCTGATATTGAATTTTATGCAATGTTTTGTGTTTTCCATTTATTTATTTCATATGTATATAATATCGATAGAAATAGTATGGATTATTCGTCAGGTAGTTGGCGAGTAAATGTTTGTATTTTGGCTTAATGCAACATCTGCACAGAGAATCTATCTACACCATATTGAATTATCAAGGTTTTTAACCAGATATATCGGTGTTCCATTGACGCGGTATTCCAATAGAGAGAATACCTGAACGATATGGATTTATTATGAGTTATTAAATTAATTTATGTATACCTAATAATGTTCGGATGATTTATGTTGATTTTTATAGGACTTTTAGGATATCTTAGGTTTGCATCTTCCACATTATTTCAGGCATAATTGGTAGGTTATTGCAGCACTTTGGTATTTATATGGATGTATAACATTCTGTTACGATTTAGCCGTGGTTACTTTAGTTAAAGAGATATTAAGTTAACCCTGTTTTGGTCTGAGTTGAGCCTAATTTTATCAGATTTTGCATGTACTATACCGTATTTGCGCAGAAGTATTCCATTACTATAGGTTTCAGTTATGTCGCTCGTATGTCTTGGTATCTTATACACATTAGTTGTTTGTTTGGTTACATGCTAGTTTTTTCTCGTTCATCACGTTTTTTAATGTATGTTTTGGATATGGCAGAGAATTAATCTTCTTGCTTTGTAATGACTCGACCGTTTTAGTATATTTTCATTTAGTTCTGTACGTTCTCTGTACAGTTCCCATCTTCAAAGCAATCTGTTGGTTATTTATACAATATCGGAATATTAGGATATATAACGTGTGTATCTACAATTTAGAACATTATTTCAGGTATAATTTAATTACAAGCTGTATACTTTTTAGTGTTTTATATATCTTCTTACATCCTGATACAATGTTCGACATGCTTATTAAAGATATAGCAGATCCCATTCGTTACAAACTCGGTCTTGCTGTTAGGGTATTGTATCCTTATAGTAGTACCATTCATCAATATTTAGGAGGAGTTAGAGAGTCCCATAGGCAAAAACCTCGTTCAGTTTATGCCTATTTGTGTAAATAGACCGATTTACTATGATTGATACCCAATGTAGTACAATTTTATTGTCGGTTACAGCAGAATAGAGCATCTTAATTGGCTATTTTTATAGTTGTTGTTGATGTTGTAAGGTTTTCCACGATAATCATAGAAATGTATGTTTAAGAGGTGTAAGTCCGTACTGCATCCGTGTGGAATTTCGTCATTGAAGATAGCAAGCGTATAGTGTAACGTTTTAGAAGACGATGTACTGAATTGATGGGGGTCCTGGTGTAGAGGTGGTTTACACTCTTTGGCGGTCATTTGGACTTCGTCCAAGTTCAACGTGATTTTGAATGTTCATATGGACGTCGATCTTAAGTTCCATGGATTTGTCAGACAAGCTGCTCTTTGTTGTAGTAATTTACTTAAGTCATCAGTGAACAGAAGCCCAGCCTTTTATGGCCACAAATTCTCTGAATCTCATGTCAGCCTCATTCTTGACCACTTTACCTGTGTATAGATTCTTGGTTATATCCAGGATGTGACTTTTCCTGATGTTGTTCAGAGACGATGGGTTAAACAGATGCAAGGTATGTCGGAAGTATTGTACGTGACTGGATGTTTCCTTTGAAATTTGTTATTTATCAGTGGTAGATTACTGGGAAGTGACCTAGTAAAGCATTGTAAAGTTCGTTGTTATGACACAGTGGGTTTGGATTTGTACTACTAGAGGCATAGCATCAGTTAGGTCTAGGAATTTTGTTATAGATTTGAACAGGTACTGTAGTAAAATTAACATTATTCACATGAACTCGGTGTTAAATGCCAGATATTATCGGTATGGCTGTTATGTTAGTAAATGTTTTTTCATGGATCAGACCCCCTCAGGCGTTAAAGTGTAGAATTATTTCTATTTTTATAAGATCGGTAGTGTTCATCGACATCGTGTATTGATTGACCATACACATTTCCATAATTGAGTAGGATTTATCATCTGGGTGTGGTAGGATACACCGTATATAATAGTCAATCATTGTCGGTTAAGGTAAAATAGAGAATCTTATTTAGCTATTTCATAGTTGTTGGTGTATATTTCGATTGGTTATCATAGGAACATATCTGTATTTGATATAAATTCGCTTGATTTCATGGAATGTTGGGTATAAAATACGCTTAATTGGATGTGATGATCCAAAATATTTCTAGGTTTTACCTCTCGACACTGGATTTGGGTCCGGTTCATTGTCACCTTGGAGATCTATTCTGTCGGACTTATGTAGAGTGGTGATGTTTAAATTCTTCAATAATTTAATGTTCATCTCAATTATGTTAGCCGCTTGCAAGTCTTTACTAGATACTTATTCCCGCAGGTCACACTTGTATAAATGTTTGTGATCCGTTTGCAGTTTAGACACTTACAAGTTATAGATCAATTCAGGCTTTGTTAAGAGATTGCGTTCTAATTCAGAATATATGACTTACTCGAGCATTCACCAGATCTACTGTAGCATTTTTCACTAAAGGTTTGTGATGACGGTAGTAAACCTAACCCATCCTAACCCAATATTACCAAGGAATGTTTATTCCTATCTTATCCCGTTTATTCATTTCAAATGTATCCACTTGTCTCTGTAGTTTTACCAATCTTTAGCAGATTGTATGCCTACATAAATGTATATATTTTTTTCACTTCGCTTGTTACATGTCCAGTCATTTCGTTTAATTTCAAGGTATGTAAGGTAATCGCTCGTTAGTAGACTGTAGAGTTGAAAACATTTATGTTAGCTTTACCGCATAGGTCAGTGATTGTTTTGGATGTTACAGCGTCAGCAAGTTCTATGTATGTTTTTTTATAGTTAGAATAAGATATTTTTGTTGTGTTGGGTGTGTTGCTCCTACCATTTTCGTCTATTATAACGAATATTGAATAAACCCACTCTAACATATTTCCTACAGATCTGTAATGTAAGGTCCGCAGTCAACAAGATCTAGGATATAATACAGGTCCAAGGTACATAAATAGTGAAATATATATCAATGTACGACAACATAGATCAAATATCAATTTATGCAAAAAGAGTTACCATACACTGCCAAATACATCCTAACCAATAGTTATGTAGTTTTATTCATGTTTGATGCTTATGTATGATATTGATATGTATGAAACTCTCAATTTGGGCTGTATATTTATCATATCAAAATCAGTTTGAATACATTTTTCCAATTTAATCCAGCGAATACCCTTTTGCAGATGTTTAGAGTCCAGAATTTTATCGAAATCTCTGTTACGTGTTTGGATGAGACTCAACAGGTAGGATCCAAAGAAAGAAATTCACTTCAATTTGTTACACTTCTTTAATGTGGAACAGTTTCACGCGATGTCAGGTTCAAATATCTAGTCATCCTAACCATCTTATCCAATAATTATATATTTTCATTCAAGTTCGATGGTTATGTACGATATTTAGTAAATATTTTGTGCGATATACATATCAAATCACTCCACATAGTTATATTTTACGTATTTTTTAATATCACACACCATAAACACACATGAACACTTCTGTACGCATTTACAGGGTTGTTAGCCGCACTGTTTAGGCACATACACACATTTGCATGCATATACAGCGTCGGTTAACATCTGTAGCATTTTAACTCTGATCTATGATTTTTTCCATTAGAACAATGTCCCTCGTTTTTGTTACAAGATATTTAATGTGGACCAACTTCACGTCATGTTATGTGAAAAGAACTAATCATCTTAACCTAACCTTTTCCAACCATAAATGATATATCATCGATCATCTTTTCATGCATTCATATGTTACTTTTTCATCGATTTATGATGTATTCATATCCATCCTATCCATTCCGCTCTACATTTTGATCTATCCTATGCAGTTTTAATTCACACTAACAATTTTGATCCAGCAAATTTCAACCATTTTCATATCATATGCAAATTCCATCGCTTGCTTTGATTATTATATATTTTTCATGTGATTCTTGATTGTACATGTTATTCACACTCATCAAAACCTAACATAACCTAACTTCATGTATGGTATTCAGTCATTGCTATATACATATGGAGGCCTACAAACGACTCTGAATATCACTTTAACATATATGCTATTTATTTCGCTGTCACTCTCATCCCATATTAGTTAGCAAAGAGAACACATTTTCAAACTTAGATGGCTTGAATGTCACGGGTAATTCATATTATTTTTGATTTTGACACAATTCTACATCACTTCAACATGTTGTTCACACCCATCATAACATAACCTAACCTTTCGTACGGTATTCAGTCATTGATATATACATATGAACCCCTCCAGACGACAGTAGTATGAAGTGGCGCAAGAACAGCATTTTAGAGTCATTTTGGTGGGCGGGGGGCTAAGGGGGGGTAGGGGGGGGGTAGGGTGCAACTCATGCAACTTGACTCAACCGGGCGTACGGGGTTCGCGCAAAAACGGGGGGGGCGTAGGGTAGGACATGGGTCAGCGAGCGGAAAGATTATACATGTTAACAGGTTATAAATTTACGTAAGGGTAATAGCAATTTCAATGCTTGGGGGGTATTGCAACTTCGTTGCATTTATGCATTTTCAATGCTGTTCCCTCCTAATGTTTTTTGGGGTATTGACAAAAATACATTTATAGGAATCTTTTATTGAGAATAGTTTATATGTAATATTATATATCAAAAAACCTCACTTTCCGGACACCTTCATGATGAATTTTCAACCTCTATCATTTTCAACATTGTTCGCTGTTGATCAATTTTACACGTAGCATAGATTCAATGCTCATTTATCACTATACATTCTTTTATAGGATTAGTGTGGCAGGCATGTCTTATAACTCAATTTTGCAGCCTTAGTGTGCGAACGGCCCTGTTTGTACCAGCCTGAAGGTAGGATTGCAGGCAAGGTTTTGTGTTTCCCATCTATTTATTTCATATGTATATAATATCTATAAAATAGTAAGGATTATCTGTCAGGTTGTTTGCTGGTTAATGTATATTTATTTCTTAGGATGCTGTATCTTCGTTACGAGAATCTATATACCCCATATTGCATTATCCAGTTTTGAAACAGTTATATCAGTGTTCCATTGACGCGGTGTTCTAATAGCAAAAATATCTGAACGATTTGGATTTACTATAAGTTGAATATTATGTTATGTATACTTAGTAATGATCGATTGATTTATATTGAAATTGGGTTGTTTTTGGAATTTCGATCAGTTAACTCATACATTTTTAGGCATTTTAGGGTATTTTAGGCTTGCATCATCCATGTAGCAAGCTATTTCAGGCGTAATTGGTACGTTATTGCATCATTTTGGTATTTTTATATGTATAAATGAAATTCTGTTACGATTAAGCCGTGGTTACTTTAGTTAAAGAGATGTTAATTTAACCCTGTTTTGGACAGAAGTTGAGGCTAATTTCATCAGATTTTGTATGTACTGTACTGTATTCGTGTAGAAGTATTCCACATCATATACTATATGTTTCAATTATGTTGCCCGCATGTTTAGGTATCTTATTCACATTAGTTATTTGTTTGGTTACATGCTACTCTTTTCTTGTATATCACGTTTTCAATGTATGTTTTGGGTATGCTAGAGAGTTTAATCTTCCTGCTTTGTTTGTGTTACTCGTGAGTTTTAGTATAGGTCTTTCAGTTTTGTATGGTCTCTGTTGAATTTCCATCTTCGATGCAGGGTTTTGGGTATTCAATACAATATCGGAATATATTACGTTTGTATCTGCAATATAGAAAATTATTTCAGGTTTAATTTAGTCACATGTTGTTCATTTTTTCGTGTTTTATATATTTTCTTTCATCCTAATACAATATTTGAAGTTGTTACTATAGATATAGAACAGTCGATTTGTTACAAACTTTGTCTTGCTGTTAGGGTATTGTATATTCATTGTAGGATCATTCTTCAATATTTAGGAGGAGTTAGAGGCAAAAGCTCGTTCTGTTTATGCTTGTTGGAGTAATTAGACCGATTTACTAGGATGGATACCATAATGTATTACACTTTTTAATGTGAATTATAGCAGAGTAGATCATCTTTAGCTATTTTATATATGTTGTTGTTGTAAGTTATTTTTCCCACGATAATCATAGGTATGATATAAATCAGAGTCCGATCAGATCTTGAAACGAAGACATCGTCAAGAATAGGAAAATTATAGGAAAGAAAAAATGAAAATCAGAGATGCGAGTTGTCAATGGTTGTAGAGTCAAGTGGAGTTATTGAAGTAAATTAAGAAAAACATGGTGTGAGACCATGTGCCCGTTTGTATGAAACTAGATACAAATATGAAATACTTGTAGCATTCAATCCATTCAAGTTTAAAAATGAGGCATTTCTGGTAACTATTACGGGTCGAGAGTGACAACGAAATAAAAGACATGTATGTATAAGTGATATTTAGAGTCGTCTGGAGGGGTTCATAGGTATATATCAATGACTAAATACCGCACGTAAGGTTAGGTATAGGTTCTGATGGGTGTGAACGACATGTTAAAGTGATGTAAAATTGTGTCAAAATCAACAATTAATATGAATTACCTGTAACATTCAAATCATCTAAGTTTGAAAATGGGTTCTCTCTGCTAACTAATATGGGATGAGAGTGACAACGAAATAAATAGCATATATGTTAAAGTGGTCTATAGAGTCGTCTGGAATCCTTCATATGTATGTATATAGCAATGACTGAATACCATAAATGAAGTTAGGTTATGTTAGGTTTTGATGAGTGTAAATAACATGTACAATCAAGAATCATATGAAAAATGTATAACAGTCAAAGCAAACGATGTAATTTGCATATGATATGCAAATGGTTGAATCTTGCTAGATCAAAATTGTAAGTGTGAATCAAAACTGCATAGGATTGATCAAAATGTAGATCGGAGTGGAGAGCATGGATATGAATATATCATAAATCGATGAAAAAGTAACATATGAATGCATGAAAAGATAATCGATAATATATCATTTATGGTTAGAAAAGGTTAGGTTAAGATGATTTGTTCTTTTCACATAACATGACGTGAAGCTGGTCCACATTAAATATCTTGAAACAAAAGCGAGGGACATTGTTCTGATGGAAAAAATCATAGATCTGAGTTAAAATGCTACAGATGTTAACCGACGCTGTATATGCATGCAAATGTGTGTATGTGCCTACACAGTGAGGCTAACAACAGAAGTGTTCATGTGTGTACATGGTGTGTGATATTAAAAAGAGACGTAAAAATATAACTATGTGGAGTGATTTGATAAGTAAGTCGCACAAAATAATTACTAAATATCGTACATAACCATCGAGCTTGAAGGAAAATAAATAACTATTGGTTAAGATGGTTAGGATAACTAGATATTCAAACCTATCATCGCGTGAAACTGTTCCACATTAGAAGAAGTGTAACAAATTGAAGTGAATTTGTTCCTTAGGATCCTACCTGTTGAGTCTCATCCAAACACGTAACAGAGATATCGATAAAATTCTGGACTCTAAACATCTGCAAAAGGATATTTGCTCGATTAAATTGGAGAAATGTATTCAAACTGATTTTGATATGATGAACATACATCCCAAATGGAGAGTTTCATACATATCAATATCATACATAAGCATCAAACTTACATAAAAATACATAACTATTCTGTACTCTAAACATCTGCAAAAGGATATTTGCTGGATTAAATTGGAGAAATGTATTCAAACTGATTATGATATGATAAACATACATCCCAAATGGAGAGTTTCATACATATCAATATCATACATAAGCATCAAACTTAGATAAAAATACATAACTATTGGTTAGGATGACTGTTAGGTTTGGTTGCCTAAGTATTATTGTATTTGGCAGTGTATGGTAACAATGACTGAATACCATACATAAAGTAAGGTTAGGTTAGGTTTTGATGGGTGTGAAAAACATGTAAAATCAAGATTCATATGAAAAAAAGGTATAACAATCATAACAAACGATAGTTTGGATATGAAAATGGATGAAAATTGCTAGATCAAAATTGGAAGTGTATATCAAAACTGCAAATGATGAATCAAAATGTAGAGACAAGTGTAGAGGATGGATATGAATATATCATAAATCGATGAAAAAGTATCAAATGTACGCACGAAAATTCAATCGATAATACATAATTATTGGATAGAAAAGGTTAGGTTAGATTAAGATGATTAGTTAAAAAATCATAGATCAGATGCTACAGATACTAACCGACCCTGTATATGCATACAAATGTGTGTATGTGTCTACATTATGCCGGTATTGACCGCTACTTACGTCATCATTTTACCGTGACCGGTCCTGCACATGCGTACAAAGCGTGTATGTGTGTATCTGGTGTGTGACATCAAAAAACTACGTAAAATAGAGCCGTGTGAAGGGGATTTAATATGTACATCGCACAAAATAATGACAAAATATAATACATAACCATCAAACTTGAATGAAAATATACAATTATTGGTTAAGTTCGTTAGGATGACTAGATCTTTAATTCTAATATCGCGTAAAACTGTTAAACATTAAAAAAGTATTACAAATTGATTTGCATTAGTTCTCTTGGATCCTACCTGCTGAGTCTCATCCAAACATGTAACAGATGTATCGATAAAAATTCTGGAATCTAAACATCTGTAAAAGGATATTTCCTGGATCAAATTGGAGAAGTATATTCAAATTGCTTTTGATATGCCAAATATAAAGCCCAAATGGAGAGCTTCATACATATCAATATCATACATAAGCATCAAACTTGAATAAAAATATATAACTATTGGTTAGGATGACTGTAAGGTTAAGTTATCTAGGAATTTATGTATATGGCAATGTATGGTAACCCTTTTTGCATTAATTGATATTTGATCTATGTTGTCGTACATTGATAGATATTTCGCTAATCATGTACCTTAGACATGGATTATATCCTAGATCTTGTTGACTGCGGACCTCACATTACAGATCTGTAGTATATAGGTTAGAGTAAATTTATTCAATATTCGTTATAATAGACAAAAATGGTATTAGCGACACATCCAACACTAGAAAAAAAATCTTATTCTAACAATAGAAACCCATACATATAACTTGCTAACGCTTCAACATCCATAACAATCACTGACCTATGCGGTAAAGCTTACATAAACGTTTTAAACTCTTCAGTCTACTTACGAGCGATCACCTAACATAACTTGAAACTAAACGAAATTACTGGACATGTAACAAGCAAAGTGGAAGAAATATATATATTTATGTAGGCATACAATCTGCTATAGATTGGTAAAACTACCGAGACAAGTGGATAGATTTGATAAGAATAAAGTTTAATTAAATGGAAAAATACCTAACATAACTATGAAAACGGGGAAAATATATACATTCCTTGGTAATATTAGAATAGGAAGGGTTAGGTTTACTACCGTCATCACAAACCTTTAGTGAAAAATGCTACAGTGGATCTGGTGAATGCTCGAATAAGTCATATATTCTTGATTAGAACGCAATCTTACAACAAAGCCTGGATTGATAGAAAACTTTCTAAGTGTCTAAACTGCAAACGGATAACAAACATTTATACAAGTGTGACCAGCGGGAATAAGTATCTAGTAAAGACTTGCAAGCGGCTAACATAATTGAGATGAACATTAAATTATTGAAGAATTTAAACATCACCACTCTACATAAGTCCGACAGAATAGATCTCCAAGGTGACAATGAACCGGACCCAAATCCAGTGTCGAGAGGTAAAACCTAGAAATATTTTGGAACTTCACATCCAATTAAGCGTATTTTATACCCAACATTCCATGAAATCAAGCGAATTTATATTAAATACAGATATGTTCCTATGATAACCAATCGAAATATACACCAACAACTATGAAATAGCTAAATAAGATTCTCTATTTTACCTTAACCGACAATGATTGACTATTATATACGGTGTATCCTACCACACCCAGATGATAAATCCTACTCAATTATGGAAATGTGTATGGTCAATCAATACACGATGTCGATGAACGCTACCGATCTTATAAAAATAGAAATAATTCTACACTTTAACGCCTGAGGGGGTCTGATCCATGAAAAAACATTTACTAACATAACAGCCATACCGATAATATCTGGCATTTAACACCGAGTTCATGCGAATAATGTTAATTTTACTACAGTACCTGTTCAAATCTATAACAAAATTCCTAGACCTAACTGATGCTATGCCTCTAGTAGTACAAATCCAAACCCACTGTGTCATAACAGCGAACTCTACAAGGCTTTACTAGGTCACTTCTCAGTAATCTACCACTGATATACAACAAATTTCAAAGGAAACATCCAGTCACGTACAATACTTCCGACATACCTTGCATCTGTTTAACCCATCGTCTCTGAACAACATCAAGCAAAGTCACATCCTGGATATAACCAAGAATCTATACACAGGTACAGTGGTCAAGAATGAGGCTGACATGAGACTCAGAGAGTGTGTGGCCATAAAAGGCTGGGCTTTTGTTCACTGACGACTTAAGTAAATCTCTACAACGAAGAGCAGCTTGTCGGATAACCTCTCTAATAAATCCAGGGAACTTAAGACCGACGTCCTCAAGAACATTCAAAATCACGTAGAACTTGGACGAAATCCAAATGACCGCCAAAGAGTGTAAACCACCTCTACACCAGGATCTCCATCCATCCAGTAAATCGTCTTCTAAAACGTTACACTATACGGCTGCTATCTTCAATGACGAAATTCCACACAGATGCAGTAAGGACCTACACATCATAAACATACATTCCTATGATTATCGTGGAAAATCTTATAACATCAACAACAGCAACTATAAAAATAGCCAAATAAGATGCTCTACTCTGCTGTAACCGACAATAAAATTGTACTACATTGGGTATCAATCATAGTAAATCGGTCTATTCACACAAATAGGCATAAACAGAACGAGGTTTTTGCCTATGGGACTCTCTAACTCCTCCTAAATATTGAAGAATGGTCCTACAATAAACATACAATACCCTAACA
The DNA here is from genome assembly GCA_016164225.1 of Gammarus roeselii. Taxonomy (NCBI): domain Eukaryota; kingdom Metazoa; phylum Arthropoda; class Malacostraca; order Amphipoda; family Gammaridae; genus Gammarus; species Gammarus roeselii. The sequence continues at coordinate 13,526 of SDVV010012454.1, forward strand.
GCAAGACCGAATTTGTAACAAATGGGATCTTCTATATCTATGATAACCGCGTCAAACATTGTTTCAGGATGTAAGAAGATATACAAACCACTAAAAAGCATACAACTGGTAACTAAATTATGCCTGAAATAATGTTCTACATTGTAGATACACACGTTATTTATCCTAATATTCCGATATTGTATAAATAACCAACAGGTTGGATTGAAGATGGGAACTGTACAGAAAACGAACAAAAATAAACGAAAATATACTAAAATGCTTGAGTCATAACAAAGCAAGAAGATTAATTCTCTACCATACCCAAAACATACATTAAAAACGTGATGAACGAGAAGAACTAGCATGTAACCAAACAAACAACTAATGTGTATAAGATATCAAGACATACGAGCGACATAACTGAAACCTATAGTAAATGATGTGGAATACTTCTACGAAAATACGGTATAGTACATACAAAATCTGATAAAATTAGGCGCAACTCAGACCAAACAGGGTTAAATTAACAGCTCTTTAACTAAAGTAACCACGGCTAAATCGTAACAGAATGTTATATATACATATAAAATACCAAAATGCTGCAATAACCTACCAATTATGCCTGAAATAATGTGTATGATGCAAACCTAAAATATCCTACAAATCCCACAAAATCAACATAAATCAACCGATCATTACTAGGTATACATAAAAAAAAAATTATGTATACCTAGTAACTTACAATATATCCATATCGTTCAGGTATTCTCGCTATTGGAATACCTCGTCAATGAAACACCGACATTTCTGGTTAAAAACCTGGATAATGCAATATGGGGTGGATAGATTCTCTGTGCAGATGTTGCATCAAGTCAAAATACAAACATTTACTCGCCAACCACCTGACTAATAATCCATACCATTCCTATAGATATTACATACATATGAAATAAATAGATGGAAAACACAAAACATTGCCTAAAATTCAAAATCAGGTTGGTACCATACAGGGTCGCTCGCACACTGAGGCTGCAAATTGAGATATAAGACATACCTTCCACACTAATCCTATTACCAGTATATATAGTGATAAATGAACATAACAGACAAATATAAAAAAAAACGCAACGAATCCACCAATCAACCATCGAATGAGTCAATTATACCCTCAATTAGATAAGAATACAAACATATATGTCCACAGAAAAAAAATATACATAATCCAGACATAAAATATATAACGAACCATTCACTCATAACGTATCAAACGTGCCACGGGAACAAATTTATGAGACAAAGTACTGGCATGAGCAAACTCACCTAATTTTACATGAACGCATCCAAAATTTTGGTATTGGATCCCTTCACTCGCCACCCCCTCCAGAAACTTGCTATAACACTATTCATACCAGAATCGAATAAATGTGTATCACGAGCAACAGTTAGTGACCAAGCGTACCCCACTACAACCATCTAAAGAAGAAAAAACATATATAAATACAATAAATATAGAAATATAATAAAAATTAGAATGTTCCAAGAATAAAAACTGTCAATCTAGGCCGCAAGCATTCGCGTCACCCGCCTTCGTATCGCCGCCTTCGCGTCATTTGCCTGACTCCGGCCGTCCGTGAAAATGTGGGGTGCAAACTCCCAAGACTGAAAGTAACTCTATTTATTCCTATCTAATTCCTTCACATCCGCGTTTCGCAAACATACTATATACTTGGGACCATCTCCTCGAAGTTTGTCAAAGTTTCTGTCATCTTGGAGATACTGATGATCAACATTGGAGTTGTCAACCTTTCGCTGGTGATTGTACCTCTGAGCATTAAACAACACCTCAACGAGTATAATTGCTCACTAGCAGATACTACCATTCTCTTTTGCAAATAACAAGAAAATATCTTTCACTTCGTTTAAAAAAGTTTGTATATATGTATATGTAT
>SDVV010012455.1:0-15455 GCA_016164225.1 Gammarus roeselii
ATATATAAAATTATATTCTAGGCCTGATAATTACGAACAATCGATCATCTGTTCTAAGTGCAATGTCCGTCCCTCAGAGGCAGACCACGAAGAAATAAGCTGCGTGATCACATTGGGCAAGGGAAAGCAAAACCAACCGTTCTGACATTCAGAAAAAAATGAAGGTTACTCAAAAGATTATTTAAAACCTGAGCCATGGAACAGAGTTCCACAGTTTAGCAACGTGCGTAATACAGACGATCTACAGTACTACTTCAATGCACTATATTGCAGAAATATTTTGTTGAAGCTCATGACACAGTGGCATCAATTGGTACACAAAAAATGAAGTTAACAGTAATATAAACTTCGCTAATAGCATGGAACGTGCAGACCGTCACGAAATGAGGTTGTTTCGCAACCGGTACATGTGCTAAATTTGATGACCGAAGCGCAGAGAGATACACACCATATTGAACTAGAGAAAGCAAAGAATAACCCTAAAACCTGAAACATCCTCAGAAAAACATCGTGACGCGCAAACAAACAAAATATTTGAGCAGCTACGAAAACCTAGATGCAATAGATGAAACCTTCAATATTTTTTTCGTAAATGTTGGAAAACACACATATGATGAGGTGATGGGCAAACGAAGATAAGTCACTTCAGGTATAAATGGGCCTAGGAAAGCAAAGAGTCACCTGGACACATACCACCGTCCTTCAATAATTTACCGCCTCGCTGAAACAAAGTCACTCAAGTCAGTATGCGGAGTAAAAATTGTCTCTGCCATTTATTCGCTCACAAACACTATCTCATACGGGCGCGATGGCATAACGCTGCAGCAACAAAAAGACGGGCTGTCAATATAACTGCCCAATTTCTAGCTGATCATCAACACATCCATAGCAACAACCACTTCCCTTCAAAATTTTCATCATTCCGTCACTAGAGCTAACCAAAAACAAAGAGAGAAGAATGATCCCTCAAATCACAGCCTCATTAGAATTCTTCCTGTAACTTCCAAGTTAGCGGAAAAAAAATATTTACCGTCATCCATGGACTTCTTGGAGGATAAAAAACTCGTCAACGACAGTCAGTATCCATACAGGCGTAGGACGTCGACTGAAAACACGCGAATCAAAATTTCCGAACTCGTCTAAAAAGCAATTGATCAATACTGACTATCACTCCTCGTTCTGTTAGACCGCTCTAAAGCATTTGACAGTGTGCACCACGACATCATGATGAAAAAACTCTCGTAACTGAATATTCAAAGCTCCTCGTTTGAAAGCCATATCAGTAACCGTTCCCAATTTGCTATGATAAACAGCTGCGTGATCACAGTGCGCAAGCTGCGTGATCACAGTGCGTAAGGAAAAACTAAAAGCAATCGTTATGACATTCAGAACAGAAGAGGTGACTCGAAAGATTCACTAAAACTAGAGATATGGAATCAAGTTCCACAGTTTAATAAGATGCGGAATACAAACGATGTGCATGTCCACTCTGCTATACTCCAGAAATATTTTGTAGAAGCTCTTGACGCTGTGGCACCAGTTGTTAAGAAGAAATTAACACACCTTCCAGTTAAGTGGATGACTCCTGAACTCGATCAAGAAATTAACCACCCAAACATTTAACAAGCAGCACATAAACTTGACAATATTATTAACTCCTCAAATAACATGCAGCTAGCTGATAAATGGCATGAAATATGCAAACCGTCACAAGAAGAGGTTCTGTTGCAACGGACACGAGTCCGAAAAGTGATAGCTAAAGCAGGGAAAAATACACGCCTGACTGATTTAGCAACAGCAGCATCCTCGGGAACATCGTGCCCACAAACAGCCGAAAACAATCGGACAGCTACAAAAACCCAGATGAAGTAGCCGAAACATTGAACGATTCCTTCTCCAATGTTGGTAAACGCTGTGGAGTACCTTCAGGGATAAATGAAATATGGGAAAGAAAAGGATCAACTCGACACACACCACCTTCTTTAAACCTTTCACTTCCAACGCAGGAAACATGACCCCTTAAGCCAGTGAATGGAGCAGAAATTGTCTCTGGCGTTAAGTCGCTCAATGACACAAACTCCTGTGGGCACGATGGCATAACGCTGCAAAATCTGAAAGACGGGTTAGAAGTCATATTACCATGCCTCCTATTTCTCATCAACACATCCATAGTAACAAGGACCTTCCCATAAATTTCAAACATATCCTCATTAGGCGATCCATAAACAAGAGGAGAAGAATGATCCCTTAAATCACAGACCCATAGGTCTCCTTCCTACCTGTAACTTCCAAGGTTTTGGAAAAAAATATTTATGTCAACTCTTGGGCTACTTAGAGGACAGAAAGTTAAATGACGACAGTCAGTATGCATATAAGTAGCGTATACCGGAGCAAGACAGCCTAATGAAAGATTATAGATAGGGCTTAATTACCGGAGCAAGACGACCTACTGAAGGATTATAGATAGGGCTTAATTACCGGAGCAAGACAGCCTACTGAAGGATTATAGATAGGCCATAATTAGCGGAGCAAGACGCGGATGTGAAGGAATTAGATCGACCATTATTAGGGGGTACGAAACGCGGATGTGAAGGAATTAGATATAGGATTACTAGATCTTTGAAACTATTATCGAGTGTAATTGTTATGAAGTATGTTATTTGTTAATGTGTCTGACTCAGGCACTGTATTTCTCGGATATTTTAGTTATATGTTAAGATAAATTGATCTTGTGGTCAAGTTAGTTAATGATGGTACATAGAGATACCAAGAACGCAAGTTTTGAGAGACCACCCGGGAAAATGAGAGTGGGTGGTCCGAATGATCTATATCTGTCAAATGTCACACAAAGATTTTATCTCGAGACATATGATCCTCTTGGAGAATAGTTTTTCCATACGGGAAATTTCAGTTTCCTTACGGTATCTGGTTGCTTTCATTTACGATTGCTTACGCACGGATTATATAGATGTACGTTATTAGGTCTTGTCAACGCTATATAAGATTGTTTTTGAATAGTTCGCACGGTAAGAGGGCATGATATATATTACTATGTTTGTTATTGAATGACTCATTTGGATGCAAGGCATTGTTTATACATTATATTTTTTTTTGCACATTTGATATTATTTGATTAAATCCACTCGCTTTTTCCCATTTAATGTATTTATTTTTTTCAGAGATGGTTGTAGTGGGATATAATTGCTCACTATCTCATGCTCGTTTTATATATTTATTCGATTCTGGTATGAATAGTGTCATAGCAAGTTTTCTGGTGAGGGTGCGCTTGAGAAAAGTCGTACCCAAAAAGTTGAGAACGCTCCTGGAAAATTAAGTGAGATTGCTCTTACCTATTCGTTGTCATATAACTTAGTTCCGTATCATGTTTTTGCTATGATTGAGTATATATTTCGTTCGTTATTTATGTCTGGATTATAATTCTTTATTTTTTTCTGTACATATATTTTGTATTCATATCTAGTTGTGGTATATTTGTCTCATTCGATGCTTGATTCGTGGAGTTTTTAGCGGTGGGATGCTTGATGCCAGCTTGATATTGAATATTGGGTATGTTGTGTGTTTTACATCTATAGGAATATTATGGTTTAATTGTTGGCAGTTAGCGGGTTAATTGGATGCTCTCCTGGAAAATTAGGTGAGATTGCTCTTACCTATTCTTTGTCGTATAACTTAGTTCCGTATCATATTTGCTACGTTGTGAGTACATGTTTCGTTATATATTTATGTCTGGATTATATTGCTATATATATTTTTCTGTATACATATTTTGTATTCTTATCTAGTTGTGGTATATTTGAATTATTTCGGAGGTGGTTTGGTGGAATTTGTAGCGGTGGGATGCTTGATTCAACCTTGATATTGCATATAGGATATGTTTTGTGTTTTATATCTATTAGGTTTATATGTATATTATATCTATAGGAATAGTATGGTTTATTTGTTGGCAGTTTGCGGGTTAATTGGATGCACTCTTGGAAAATTAGGTGAGATTACTCTTACCTATTCTTTGTCTTATAACTTAGTTCCGTATCATGCTTGCTATGATTGAGTATATGTTTCATTATTTATTTATGTCTCGATTATAATTCTATATATATATATATATATATTTTTTTCCTGATCATATATTTTTGCATTCATATCTAGTTGTGGTATATTTGACTCATTCTGAGGTTGGTCAGATTCATTGCTTTGAATATTTTTTTCATGATATTAACAATTAGAATATTTTAGATTTGCATCTTCCACACTATTTGAGGCATAATTGGTAGGTTGTTGCATCATTGTGGTATTTTTTATATGTATATATAACATTCTGTTACGATTAGGCCAGGGTTACTTTTACTCTTAGCGCTCCGTTATACTTACCCAGCAGTAACTCCTTCTATCGTTTTCTTTGTTATCAGACATATAGAAATTTGTATAATGAATAGCTGACTGTTTTAATCCTTCATTAATACTTCCAAGATGTAAATTTCTGTAAGATAATCATAGGAATGTATGTTTAAGAGGTGTAAGTACATGCTACATCTCCATGGAATTTTCGTAATTGACCCATAGCAAATCTATACTTTAACGTTTAGAAGACGATTTGCTGGATGGAGGGGTCCTAGAGCATTTACAGTTTGGCTACCCTTCACCTGATGAGATATATATCTACGATAGCTCAGGTAGCTGTGTATAACTTCAATTAGCTTAATATCTATCACATTTTCAAGGTAAGGGAAGAGGCGTTTTACTGCATTTTCAAATACTAATCATTCGAGTTAAATTTATTTTATTGCAAACAAGATTTATTTATTTATATATACATATATATACATAGGATATCATTTATACGAAAACATAACTTTTTCACATCGAAAATTCGACGTGAGCATCTTGGCGAAATATAAGTAATGACTTCGACCTCCCTCTCTTGTGTTATCTTGATCCTTGGTACCAGTGCCACTCTGTGGATTCTTTATCAATTATGTATATCTATTCCTCACCTGAAGCTGTCGACTCGTCATATCGGTGTAGGATTTATCATCTGGGTGCGTTTTTTTTTCTCTGATCCATTGGTGTTTTAGACTAACGCCCTTAGTACACATTTTAGATAAACAGCGACCTCTAAGAGAAGTGTATGCAACACTTGCAATCCTATCTTTGTAACCAAAACTTTGTATTTAGTCTTCAGCGAGCTTTTTATGGACGCTAATTTGTTTATTACTGGTACATGTTTATGACATCGAATTGTTTCAGGTTTCTTCTTGCTATTGCTCACATTACCATTAATTATATTACCGCAGATTTCCGAAATATACATAATTCTCCTAGCACTCAAACGTTTGAGACATGATTCTCTCTCCTCATGTTTCATTCCCAATAATTTTGAAACAAAATCAGATATACATTTGATTTTATTACACACTTTTACACTTCTTATACCTGACACCCTTTCATTCCCCATTTGATAATTCGGTTTCCTTCAACGTTAGTAGTTTTTTCTTCTCATGACATATCCTCAATATCACTATCACACATTTCAACATCACTGTCACTGATATCCATTCCACTGAAAGTATCCCACGTTTTCCCCTTATTTTCATTATTTCCAATTTCGGCTAAGGTTTGGGTATACTCCTCCCATTTCACCTGATCTTTATACGTTCCACGTTTGGTTGATACCGGAATCGCACTTCCTTTACTGCCCGCACCCTGTTGAGGCCTGTATAAAACATTAGATTGGAAACCCAAGTCCGCTTTATTATGTTCTATCAATGCGCCCATTGCATCCTTAGTGCTTATATTTCCTCGTTCATTTTTAAGGTTAGCATATTCAAGATAATGGTGTCCTGTAAGATGGCGCCAAAATCCGAATGTGGAGCTTGAATTGCATAGTTTTATCTCCGCATTGCAAATAACACATACCCCCGTGATCTCCTTTCTGTTAAAATACTTCCAAACCAAACTGGGCGACATCCTTCTTCTCCCAAAGCGGACCGCTATCTGAAGGATACAGATATGAGTCCAATTTTATATATATATTCTTTGTTTAGATGCATGTATACAGGGTCGTTATCACCAGGCCTCGTCACATCAATCCCATCAGTTATTCCTCTAAAAGTGACCGCCAGCATCCCCAGACCTACTCACAGCAATCGTATCAGTTATTCATCTAAAAGTGACCGCTAGCATCCCCAGACCTCCTCATATCAATTGTATCAGCTATTCCTTTATAAGTGACCACCGGCATCCCCAGACCTCCACACATCCATCGTATCAGCTACTCCTCTAGAAATGACCACTACCATCACTAGACTGCCTCGGTTCAGGTGCTCCAATAGTGACCACCAGCATAGCCGGACGATCTCAGAATCATCACCTCAAGGGAACTAAAACTGAACCCCAGCATAACAAAATTTCTTTCAAATCTGATCCCTCAAGGGCTTCAAGTATCACCAATATCATCACCAGACTGCCTAACATATTTCGTCTCTGGTGTTAAAGAGTGACTTCCATCTTCAGCATTCCGCATCACAGCTATTGAATTACATGCTTCAAAAGTGAGCACCAGCATCACCGGACTGCCTCACATCCATCGCCTCAGCACCTCTGGAAGTGATCACTATCATCATCAAACTGCCAAACCTCCATCACCCGAGGTGCTACAAAAGTGACCACCAACATTGCAAGACTACATCACATCCATCGTTTCAGCTGTACTTGAAGAAACTGCTGGCATCGTCATACTACCTTACATCCATCGCCTCAGCTGCTACACCAGCATTGCACACCATTGCTACACCATTGCACCAGCATTGCAGGACTGATTTATATCCATAGTTCAAGTGCTCTAAAGCAATCACCTGAATCGGCAGACTGCATTGTATCCATCGCTTCAGGTTTTATTGAAGTGACTTCCAACAGCGCCAGCCTGCTTCACATCTAACGTCTCAGGTGCACCAGCATCGACAGACTGCCTCACATACATCCTCCCAGGTGCGCTAGGAGTGACCACCGGCATCGGCAGACTGCCTCACATCCATCGCTTCTCAAAAACTGACCGACAGCATCGCTAGACGGCCTCACACCCATCACTTCAGGTGATGTATAAATGACCACCAGCATCGGCAGATTACCTCACATCCATCGGTGCAGCTGCTTTCAGAGTGACCACAGCATTGCCAGACTGTCTAACATCAACGCTCTAGCTATCTTAGATGTAACTACTTTCATCATCATGCAGCTTTACATCCATTGCCTTCGGTGCTACAAATGTGGCACCAGCATCGCAGAAAGGCGTTGCATGCATTTCTTTAAGTGCTATGAAAGTGACCACCAGCATCGTGGGACCACCTCATATCCTTTGCCCAGGTGCTCTATAAATGACCACCATCATCGTCCGCCTGCCTCTGTCCATCACCTGAAGTACTTTTGTAGTGACCACCAGAATCATTGCTCAGGCTTCTGATATCAATCATCTCTGCTACTCATAAAGTGACCACTAGCATCAATAGACAGCATCACATCTATACCCTCAGCTGCAATAAAACTATCCAACAGTATCGCCAAACTGAATTACATTTGTCTCTTCGGGGGCTTCAAATGGCCTAAATGTGACAACCAGTATCGCCAGTATTCACAACCCTCGCCCCAGGTGCCCTAAAGTGACCATCAGCATCGACAGACTGCCTCACACCCATCGCCTGACGATGCCGGGTGACCAGCAAGAGCGCCATGTTACACTGTTGGTCAATGGTCCTCCTGCCGCTTCTGTGGGCCGGCACGAGGTCCATTGCTTGTCACTGCCATCACCGGTGACCAGACTGCCTGGTGACCATTAAGGCAGTCTTCGTCGTAGGGACATCTAAACTACACTTCAGCGGCTCTCTAAGTACCCACCTGCATCGTCTGGCTACCGTACATCCATCATCAAGGCTGTTCTAAATGTTAACTCCAGCATCGCCGGACCGCCTTACATCAATCGAGTCAGCTGCTCTAAAAGGGTCCACCACAGCATCGCCAGGGTGCCTAACATCCATCGCTCCAACTGCTCTATATGGTCAGCATAAACCGCTCGCTGGGCTTGTTGGGTCCGGGTGATGCCGAGAAAACACGGAGTTCCAAGTTTGAGATAAGGACAAAAAGTTACGTAAGGTCGAGAAAACTCTTGTATATTGTGCACTTCATTGTGGGCCTTGCTGGATTGTGGGCTCATACTATGGATCATGATGAATCTTCAAGAATACGTAAGCGACGACGCAGGAAAACAAACGAGCACGAGTGCTCATGTCGAGTGTTTCCTTTGAAAGAAGTGAAAGGAGAGTTGTGGATTGTCATCGAGGCTTTAGGAACTCCCGCACACATACAGAAAAATGGGGTTGTAGGACAGAAAGGAGAGAAACCACAACAACCATCGTCATCATACTAGTTTCTACCCAACTACTACCCGAGTCATTTCAGCCCCGGAGAAGAAAGAGTCGAGTGTCAGGGCGACAATTCAGGAACGGGGCGAACAACATGAGAAGTGAAGAATTCAGGTTTCAGTCGGTCGCACCTCATACGGTCGAGCAGAGACGGACACGCCCATGCGCTCAGCGGACTCACACTTTTCCTCGAGCGCATGCCTGTCGGCTTGCCCCAGAGGTTGGGTCAGACGGACTCCAATTAGGTATTGAGTCCACTTCAAAGGAGCATAAGGGAATTAAATTTCGACAAGTATGTGCACATTTAGGAGAGCAGCATACCCAGTTGCCCGGGTAGTGGTCCTCCCCCATGTGCTCAGAAGATTAAGTCTTCTGTACGCAAGCGGTTCCTTGAAGGCTGTCGCAATTCAAGGTGAGATGGCGGAGTGACCTCTCCTAGGGATAGACCTGCTCTTGGCTGATCTAGAGTCTAGGTCGGAATTTTCCAAAGTATCGTGAAATTTTGATATGAGCAAATATAGAAGAGCTCCACGCCCAGTTTCCCGAGAGTGGTTCTCCCTAGTGTTCAGTAGAGTAGGTCTCTGAACACGTGTGATTGGTCCTACAAGAGCATTTCAAGTTTCATCTCCTAAAAAAGTTGCTCGCGCCATTTCCTGAGTTTAGTCAAAAGAGACATATTTTTAAATAAGACGAATAGTAACAGCAGAATTTAGGTATAACAGGAAAAAGATCAGTATTTTCATTTTGAATTTAGACAATATTCAAGAGGAAAGCAAATATTTGAAGGTTTTGTCAAGTATCTAGAGTAGAATTTAATCCGAAAAAGAGCAAAAAAAAATATTTTAATTTTGACACTTTGTTGAACATCTGTTGGCAGGAGAATAATATTTATACGTTGCGCTGTCGCTCCGGGTTCCACCCGAATCTGTGCTTCAGAAGAGAAGACAGTTAGTTATCCACATTGTACAAGGGAATAGATTCCGAACTGGATGCCGGAGGGGCATCTCCAAGATATTTCAAAGTGAATTGCCAGATGCCAGAGGGAAATCCAAGATATTTCAAGGTTAGATGCCAGTGGGGCATCTCAAAGATATTTTAAGGTGAGATGCCAGAACGGCATATTCAAGATATTTCAAGGTGGGATGCCAGAGGGGCATCTCCAGCATATTTCATCTATGAGAACGTGGTTAGCAGTTATGTCCCTCTGCTCCCTGCTGCACTAGGTCTCGCCCGAATCTGCGGTACAGAAGAGAAGACTGTTAGTCATCCACATTGTACAGGGAATAGATTACAATGTGAGATGCCATAGGGGCATCTCCAAGATATTTCAAGGTGAGATGCCGGAGGGGCATCTCCTAGATATTTCAAAGTGAGATGCAAGAGAGGCATCACCAAAATATTTCAAGGTAAGATGCCAGGGGGGCATCTCCTGTATATTTCAAGGTGAGATGCCAGAGGGGCATCTCCAAGGAACTGTTTCAGTGGGCAACCGGCGGTGGTGTTATTTGCTGTTTAGTATTGTTTAATGTCAGTTTCCTTTCTTTTATCTTTTCCCTCTTGACACGGAGTGAAGAAGAGAAGAAAGGAGAGAGTACCATCGTATCGACAGGGTCCCCTTCAATAGGAAGATATTCACTGTCTCAACAATGGATGATATGGTAGAATCTACGCCGCACCGTAGAGTTCAGCAAATGCTCTCCTCTTGATGCGGGCTCGATTTTCATATAGCATGGGGAGTGGGGGTGAGCCGCCTTTGCGGCTCCTTGGCAAGCGCCGCTGAGTCGCCGCAGACTTCACCCGCTCTGATTCATAATTGCTATCTATCTTTTCCCATTTTTCTCCTCTCTTTTGTCTCCTGCATGGAGGGTAGAAAAGTGAAAATAAAAAAAAACATCATGTTGGCAAGGTCCCCTCCAAGGAATGTACTTATTGCCTCAACAATAGATGATATCTTTCCAATCTACGTCGTACCATTCTGTTGAGCAAAGCTCTCGTCCTTGTGCAGGTTCGATTTTCGCATATCATGGGATGTGGGTGTGAGTCACCGGCAGACTTCATCCGCAATAGTTTGCGATTGTAGCCTATTTCTTCACATTTTTCTCTTTTCTATCCTCTTCCACATCGAGGGTAGGAAAGCAAAAAAAAGCCATCGTGTCGGCAAGATTCCTACGTAGGAAAATATTCGTTGCCTTCAGCAATGGATGATACCCGTCGAATCTAGGCCGTATCACAAAGTTGAGCAAAGGCTCTCCTCTTGGTGCGGGTACGATTTTCGTATATCATGGGGTGTAGTGATGAATTCTTTCACCTCACCACATAAAAATAGTAAAAGTAATGAGTAAAAATGTATGGTATCCCTCCAATCGAGTTGAGCAAGCTCTCCACTTAGGCGGTGTCAATTCTTGAGATACCAAAGTCCCTCATCTGCTTATCCCACTATGGGCACAGCAGATGGCCTTGCAGGCTAGCGGGATAGGTGAATGCGAGTACGGTTACGGGCTCACACCCAGTACAGGTGGCCCAGACGTGGGTTTAGGAGTAGATGCGAGTCGCCGTAACACCTTTCACCCGGTGAATTCTTGAAGGAATCATCGTTACCGAGAAATTTTCAGTCTGCCTGTACTTGCAATGCAGTATGATCAGTCTGTCTGCACTTGCAATGTTAATGGTAGAAAGCGTTCCGTCCCGATATGGAGTGTTTCAGTTGCTTGAGTTGGTCAGCAATAGCAATTATAACATTGGTACTTATAGTGAAACAATTAGTAATAAGTAACAACTACTACTCCCAGCGACAGTTCTATTATTGTTACTAGTAATGAATTTATTAGAAGTAATAGCTTGAATTGTGAAGAGAGCTGTGACATGCTCCTTCTCTTTATCCCTTTGATTGTAATCTCGATAGCTCATTTGAAAGTCGTGTCGTTCTCAGGTTAAGCGATTCATGTAGCCCAGTGCTTGTCGAGCGCGTTTTTAACGCATTCACGGATTCAAAGCCAACTACCGCAGCTGGTAAGTTGTTCCAAGCCTGCGAGATTGTGATCGGGAAAAAGTGTTGCGCTATAGTCGTAGCGAAACGTTTTTCCACAAGTTTCGCCGTGTGATTAGGGTACAAATGTTTTGATCCCTGTCGGAGAGGCCGACAGGACTCACGTTGTTGAATTCATCCAAGTATTTTAAGGTTTCAAGGAGCTGGCCCCTCAACTTTCGTTGCTCAAGGGTGATGAGGCCAATCTCTTTAAGCTTATGCTTGTAGTAGGATGAGCTTTAAGCTGCGTATACCAGGATTAGACTGCATGTTTGAGGTATGGACGGACGAAGGACGTGTACAACGGCAGTACTATGTCCTGCGTTTTGAAGAGGAAGTTACGAGAGGTGTAACCAAGGTTACGATTATCTATCTTGTAACTTTCTTCGACCTGCGCGTTCCATTTCGTAAATTTCGAGGTATGAACACCCAAGTCTCTTTGCTGGTCAACAGTTGCAAGACCGCTTCCTGTCATCGTGTGGTTGAAGTTGGCATTGCAACACCCCATGTGCATAACTGTACATTTTGCAACATTGAAGGGCATCTGCTACGCTCCCGACCATTGAACGAGTTTTTTGAGATCTTGTTGAATCTCAACTCTGTCTTCCTCCCTCCATGCTGCATGGCAGAGCTTTGTGTCGTTGGCGTACTTCGATACCTTGGACAGAAGCCCCGCATCCATATCGTTTACATAGATGAGGAAGAGGATAGGACCCACGACACTGCCCTGGGGCACCCCAGAGGTAACAGGGGCCTCCTCCGACAAAGCCTGGCCGATGCCGACTCTTTGCTTTCGTCCTGTTAGCCAGGGGCGCAGCCAGCGAAATACGTTGCCACCGATGCCGAGATCAGAGAATTTTTGTAACAGTCCTTTGTGCGGCACCTAGTCAAAGACTTTTTGGAAGTCTAGGTAAATGAAATCCACTGCCATGCGACGGTAGTACACATTGATCACCTCATTGGAAAAGTCCACCAGATTCGTCGGAACTACTGTTCTTACGGCGGAAGCTGTGTTGAGTGTCGTCAATGAGTCCGTTGTCTTTTAACTGATCGACGAGATGATTTCGTATCAATCGCTCGAGAGTTTTGCACACGATCGACGGCAAGCTGATCGCTCGAAAGTTGCTGGGCGATTGTCGGTTCCTTTTCTCGAAGATTGCCGTAACGTTAGCAACTCTCCAGTCTTCGGGAACCTCGCTACTCGTCCTCGATAAGTTGAAGATGTGGGTTAGGGGATCCGCCAATTGTTCTCGAGTTTTCTTAGGAACTCTTGGGTGGTGTCCATCGGGATCAATCGATTTGTAAATGTCCAGCCCCTCTAGATGTTTGACATATTCCTCTCTCGTGAACACAATCTCGTTGACGCTGACTTCCCCAGCCTAAACAGTATCTCGTTCGTAGCCAACGCCTTCAACTGTGAACACTGATCCGAAGAAGCTATTCAGGACACTGGCCATGTCCTAAAGTGACGTTCTGAGGACGATATCTTCATCCATTAGCGGGCCAACTGAGTCCCTATAAATTCTACACTCGTTGACGTAGCGATAGAAATTATTTGGGTTCTCTTCGGCGTTATTCGCAATGATTTTCGATTTCATGAGCTTAGAGGATCAGACAAGTCTAGTGACTGTCCTACACGCCAGGTGATACAGTTCTGCCTCCTCTGCGGTGTTGTCCCTCATTCGTTGCGCATTTAGTTGATCGCGATGATTCAAGGCTCTTGCAACTTTGACGTTCCACCAAGGGGGTCTGATCCTTTGAGGGGGATCAATTGTCCCCAAGGGTAAACATTGGTCGCAGGCCTCGCGAACTCTCTCATTGAGGATGCAGCCGCAAGTGTCCACTGTACCTTCTCCGAGTTTATCGATTAAATTACGCGCACTTAGTTATTCTCTCATCCCCTGGAAGTCTGCTTGCGCAAAATTGGGACGACGTATAGCTCCCTGTAGGGCTGGACGGGGCACTTTGATGGTGAATTCCACCGCGTTGTTGTCAGCACCTCCTACTTTGTTGCCAAGTAGTATGTTGCCGACTAAGCGCTCTTCAGTTGACAAGACCAGGTCCAGTATGTTGTTTCCCGGGTTGGTTCACGAACATACTGGGTGTTGCCATTATCGCGATGAACTCCGTTAGTTTATTGCCTGGGGCCAGTGAAGTTTGACTCATTCAGTCAATATAAGAGAAATTGAAGTCACCAAAGATGATAGACTCGGGATTATTTGAGATCATTTTTTCCAGTTTCTCATAGAGCTGGGCATCTTGTTCCGCGAGGGTGTGACTGTTGCGGTACACCAATGCCAGTTTCAATGTTGCATGGGCCACTTTGATTTCAGCGTTGAGTATTTTGCAAGAAACTGTAACGAGCGTTGATTGAGCCATGTTTCGTTTATGCCAATGACATCAAACGAGTACAGGGTCGCCAGTCCCCTCAGTTCGACGAACTTAGGGGAATAGGACTGCGCGTTACAGAAGAAGACCTTTAGACGGTGCGTGTATCGGTCTTCGACTTCTTCATCATCGGGGGGGGGGGTCTCGACCTGGCGGCTGTGGACCAGGATCTTGACCATCCCTAGAATTGTCTTCTTGCGAGCCGTGTAACGCATCTATCGTGCCCGCAGCTTCTTCCTCTTGGAGCGACTGATCGGTCATCGCTCCCGTAAGGGAGCTGCTGTCGGCACGGGGCCCTCTAGGTGGCGTACCCTTCGGCCAAAACTGAACGGTTTAAAGCACGCTGGACGTCCAATTTTTGTTCTTAGTATTTCTATGCGCTTAAGTGGAATAGTCTGCCAAGTCGGGCATTTCCTACATCATTCAGGGGTAGGCCGTCTCTTAGGAAAAGATCGGGCCACTCCCAAAAGTCATCGAACAAGTTGATAAGGATACTCCATTGGATTTGCAGATGGTCTCGAGGGCTCAATTTGTATAGGCCAGCTCGTCATCATCATTCGTTCGCGGTAAGATGAATTGGTGGCTACATGGCAGATTTTGAGTGTCTCCCTGCTGGAAACTTCAATCTCTGCGAGGGCACCTCTGATCTTCTCAATCATGGCACAGGGTTTGCAAATAACCCGCCTCTTTGACTTGCACCTATGAGCATATTCAACCGCCTGGTGTCGGATGATAGAGTCACCTAGGAAAAGTGTCTCCATTTCGTCGTCCAGGTCAGTGAACTTCTCAAAAGTGTTCCGCGTTGGCATCACAAACGTGGGCCGGTTCACGAAGGTGAACCGGTTCTGGACCTGCTGAAATCCATCCAAATCTACGCCGCCCCGTCGAGACTGGGTGCGGTTTCGATCCGCAGATTTCTTGGTCCGGGGTATCAGCTTAGTCCCGGTTTTCGGTTTTCGGGCAGTCGATGACTTCTTGGCCTGACGGGAAGTAGGTACCCCTGGGTTTGGGTAAGGGGTGGAAGCGAGTTGCGAGCTTACATCCAGCACTGGCAGCACTGACATGGGTTTAGGGGTGGATGAGTGCTGCCATTGCAGACTCTTACCAAGGACGTCACGGTAGGAAGACAGGGCAAAACCCCCAAAACTCCTCCGCTTAGTAGGAGGCTGAGATGTCGTTGTAACACTGATTTAAAGAGTGATAAGAGGCCAAAACAGCAATAGTTTATAATACTCGTTCAAGCTGCTGGTCTGAGATATACAGCATTGCACACAAAACTTGAATTTAATCGGCATAGCTTGAGGGTTGATCTTCCGGACTTCTTGTAAGTGAATAATCAATGGTTAATGGTGGACAGATGAATAAGCATATATTAGGTTAGGTTGCGTTCGTTGTACTTAGGTCATTAATGTTACAAGCAGACCAACGACAAGTAATCTTGTAGCGTAGGTCTCTACAAGCATAACATGATTTTTGATATAAATAAGTGTTAATAAAACTGTCGGACTGATTGCCATGTTTTATTCAAACTTGTATAGTCACAACAGGAAAAATAATTAGTTAATTTTTTTGCGAGCATCCAATTGACATGCTATTTATTTATTTCTGTA
>SDVV010012456.1:0-15455 GCA_016164225.1 Gammarus roeselii
CGTTGGGAAGAAGAGACATGAATGTGGAGGTGGCGAGAGAGCGTGCAATGAACAGGCGTGAGTGGAGAATGGTTGTGAATGGTTGATTTTGACGCTGCTCTGATGTGCTTTCCCGCCCTTGGCATCCCGCTGTCGGGATGGTCGTGGGTGGGGGGGGCCCGGCCATTATGACGCGGCGGGGGTAAACCAGTGAAAACTGTGGGCCCTGCTGCTGACGACGGTTCCTCGGTACATTCGGGACCCAGAGTGTAAGTTGAGGGGCTACCGGCCGGACCCTTTAGCACAAAAGGGCTAAGTTGTGTGAATGTGAGCGTGTGAGGGTGTGAGGTGCGCCTTGCCGTCGGCCACCCCCCTTTCTGGGGGATGCGGCCTAGTGTCTGTATCTGTATCTGTATTTGCCTCATGCAGCTCAACATAACGTGGAATTGGTAAGTGTGTATAATGGGAAGTTAGAAGCAATCCTGTCACCCAGGCAGTCGCACATTTAATGAGTGGCAGATACTATTGGCAAATAGTGAACTAGACTTTGTGGATGTGTCCACTGTTACCACGAGATACACAACGTCCTGTTACTCCCAACGGGACAACAGCGAAATGGTTAGATCACTTAGCCCTTACCCCAGCAATAGCCAACAATATTACTCGAGTGTTTGTAGGGGATTACACGCCTGTCAGATCACCTGCCGCTCCATACAGAGCTCTCATTACATACGCTCCCTGTAATGGTTAGTGGGGATACAGTCACACAGTCCATTAACTGGCAATTCATTGATATAGCTAAGACTAATTTATTCTGTTTAGTACTTATCAATCAGCTTAGGAGCTTGCCAACAGAGAGGCTCCGGATTCAAGCAGCAGCTGACTGAGACAAGTTAGACGAGCTAGACGAGTGTTTCTCTGCCATTCTTTAGGAGCCATATGGTTAGCATGCGATTTTGCTTATTATTCGAATGAATCTTGATGAGGAAACATTAGAGACGATTTTGGAGAGAATCTTGATAACATTCGTCGAAAATATTTTACAACCGATTTTGACATTTACATGTCTGTGAATATTTTTCGAGAAACTCCTAAATTTTGTGTTTTTCGAATTTTCTCGACTTTTTATGCGTTCGACTGTCCGACGAAATTCGGCGCTTCCATGTCTAGCGACCTTATGCGACCACATTCGGTGCTTTATGTCTTGCGATCTTCTTCGACGATCCGAACACTTTCCGCCCTATATAAGTAAGAGGTTGCCATAGCCCGGCATTCGGTCGTGCTTCAAGCTTCACCGCAACAGGTTGTCTCAGAGCGCTACAGTTCAACCGCCCACTAGCCTGCATCAATCTCCGCACCTTGCTTAACAGCAGGTAAGAAACGTACGTCGCGGCCCATCTGAGCAGTGAACTAGTGATCCACTGCCACTACAGAGCCACAGATGGGAACTGCAATTGCTGAATGCGTACCGTTTATGCTGTAAGTGTGACACAGTCCAGTCGCCGGCAAACGCCATTTTTACTAACGCAGGCGACACCTGTTAACAGTTGACACAATCGGCGTTTGGTTTCGAAATAAGCGGTCTGCGGACAGCTCTTCATACCGACCAGCAGAACAATACGTGTCACATATGACGTTCGTTCGCGAACCGTCCAACATTAGGTTTTGATACCCTGCTCGTAGGGCAGATGCCGGCCTAGACCGATGGCGGCCGTAGGCCGATGCCTGCTTTTGATGTTTGCTCATGAAGTAAGCGGTCTGCGGACAGCTCTTCCTACCTACATGCAGAGGAATACGTGTCACATATGACGTTGTTGTTGTAGCTTCGCCATGGTTTCCACCTGCAGTGGTGGAAACAGAGCCAGCGCACCACTCGGGATCCTCGATACCTACCGACACGCGCGTCTTGAGACAAGGGAAGGTGGGAGATGATAAAGGGGTGACCGGCTTAGTGATGGGGTAGAGTGTTTTTGTTGATATCTGGATTAACTTTGTGGGTTGTGTGGCACAATTAAATCGTGGACACCAGAACATTGAAACTTGCAGCGTGTTCATGTCCTTTAGCCACACAGCATTGACCCAACCAGACGCATGCAGGGATAACCTCATGGGAACAGGGATGTTTTGTAAGAGAGAAATGATGGGGATTATTCACTAGTCCATTAAAAACAACGATTGTATATGTCGTGGCTCTGGTGTCTTGAGAGTGTCGATGGGCCTGAGGCCCGGGCAGCGCACAGGCTGCGTCCACGCCACCACCGCAGAGACGGCGCACAAGGCAAAATCCCCAACGGCGAGGATATGAAACAGGGTGGGTTGAGGGACTTTCGCTGGGGACAAAGCTCCAGACGCCGCCACCGCAGGCAAGACATCTTGATGGAATTGGTCCACATGACTCATGTAGGCTCCCTCGTGGACGGCCACCTATGACGTTCCTATGCGAACCGTCCAACATTTGGTTTTGATACCCTGCTCGTAGGGCAGATGCCCGCTATAGGCAGATGCCCGCCATAGGCAGATGCCGGCCTAGACCGATGACGGCCGTAGGCCAATGCTTGCTTTTTTGCAGATACCAGCTTTTGATGTTTGGTCATGAAGTCAACGGTCAACGGACAGCCTTTCATATCTACAAGCAGATGATTCCGTGTCATATACAATATTGCGCGGCCGGTTGGTTGCAGTCCGACGCTATCTTGGATCGCACGACAACGATCTGTCGAGTGGCGTCGAGCCGCCGTCTTAGCAGACGACACCCGGCTAACAAATGAAGCACTCTAGGCGGATGCCTGCGATAGGCAGATGCCTACTAAAAGCAGATACCTGCTATTGATGTTTGGTCATGAAGTCAGCGGTCTGCTAGTAGCCTCTCGTACATACATTCAGATGATTCCGTGTCATATAGGGTGTTGCCTGGCCGATCGGTTGCCGTCCGATGCCATCTTGGATCATACGACAACAGCCGGCAGCGAGCCGTCGAGCCTCCATCTTAGCAGACGATAACCGGCTAACAAATCATGACAGGCTAACCCATACGATAGGGTACGCAAGGGTGTGTTGCGCACACGATGTATTCTAGTAATTTAGAGCATCACTTAAAGCAAATCTACTAACCGATGATAACTCGTTTAGAGCATCCTTTTCAGCAAGCTTACTGAACGATGATGGCTCGTTTAGAGCATCATTTACAGTAAGTCTACTGAACAATGATAGCTCCTTAAGAGCAGTATTTGAAGTAAATTTTCTGTACAATGATAGTTCGCTTAGAGCATCTTTTTTAGCAAGTATACTGAACGATGATAGCTCATTTAGAGCATCGTTTAAAGCAAGCTTACGGTACAATGATAGCCCGTTTAGAGCATCATTTGAAACAGAGCTCCTGAACGATGATAGCTCGGTTAGAGCATCATTAAAGTAAGTCTTCTGAACAAAGATAGCTCGTTTAGTGCATCATTGAAGGAAGTCTTCTGAACAAGGATAACTCGTTCAGAGCATCCTATTTAGCAAGTATACAGAACAATGAAAGCTCGATTAGAGCATCATTTATAGCAAGTCTACGGTACGATGACAGCTCGTTTATAGCATTACTTAAAACAAATCTCTTGAACAATGATAGTTCGTTTGAAGCATCGTTTAGAGCAAGACTTCTGAACGATGATAGCTCGTTTAGAGCATCATTTAAAACAAACCTTCTGAACAACGATAGCTCGTGCTGAGCATCATTTGAAGCAAAACTTCTGAACGATGTATGCTCGTTTAGAGCATCAATTAAAGCAAGTCTACGGTACGATGATAGCTCGTTTAGAGTATCATTTGGAACAAATCTCTTGAACAACTGATAGCTCGTTTAGAGCTCCATTTAAAGCAAGACTCATGGAAGATGATAGCTCGGTTTGGAGCATCATTTCAAGCATGTCTTCTGAACCAGAGGACCATGCATCACATATGACGTCCCGAGAGTCAAAAATCAGTGTCGCTCTGCAAACTCAACAATATACAGTGGCTTCTCAGCGACATTGAATTCATTGGGTCATACGCGTATTACCGCCTCAGCGTCTTTACGAACGCTAACAATGTTTGACACTGAAATCTACCGCTAACAGTGATTTCGGGTCAACTTTGCATGCCTCATTGCACAGTAATGAAATAAGGAAATACACTCTGCATATATTTGCATATTTTATACCTCGTATTGAATTGATTGGTAACATACCTATTATTTTCATTCATGCAAACATTATTTTGTGCTATAAGGCGGTGATTGCGAGCGTTTATTTGAATCAGAACATCCACTTCATACTTGCCTCGGCATTGTTTCAGTAACGATGTCCAAAATCACCTCAGCGACAGGCGAGCGATCGCGAGTCACAGGACGGCTCCTTAAACCCAGAGATCCCTCTGATGACCGCGTCAAAGGCTCACAATGTGCCTATCCACTGCCCAACGATGACATAAATACCGAATGCCTAAGGCACTGCAGCTATTTTGAAGGCCACGTATACAGGCCAGTTGGGTGCAACATATGCCTATCAGCCATGAAAGAGCCTCCAGGCACACTTGCCTTTGATTTGTTCAGAAACATATATCGTGCAAGGAGACACAGCCTCCTATTTTCCTTCAAGAGCTCAGGAGCGAGTCTGTAACTTCATTTCCTCTCCGGTGGACCTGACGAGCACCACTGTTTGGTCCTCGTCCGGAAGTCCACTCCTATTCTGCCGCAGACTACTTCCAAGAAACTTTCACCCCAGTTTCTTAAAATTTTCTTTGCGGTAGGGCAACATGCCAATCGAGGGGTGACTATCACAGAAGATGGATTGCTCAATCAAGAACGTGTACCAGGTGCACTCCCGAAAATCCCTACTCAAATTGATGACGCCCTGCCCACCAATTCAGCCCCAAAGAAGCTCTACTCCTTGTCAATTGCGCCTTTTGCGCTTACATCAGGCTGCCATAGAATCAGAGCCCTGATGGAATTCGCTAATGCATCGATCCTCCCCCCAAAGGCTCACTTCGAGACCACTAAGGGCAGGATCACATTTCCTTCCCTACACATTACTGCAGAAAAAGATGGATCTCCAGCTCCGTGCTCAGGTCGCTCGGAACCTGCGCGGCTATATCCTCAGCGCGTCACTGACGGGTATTCATGCTCCCCTCCGTGATCCCGTCTTGACAAATAGCACGCGCAGTCACTACATTCATTGTTTGTCGGAGCGCTCCACAGGCTCCATTCACAAACTGCTGTTGGGATCCCTGATCGAAGCGGCTCAGTGGCGATACAAAATTCGACTTCAGACTCTGGACAAGCTTGCTCTGGAGTCTGTTCGGGCAGCCGTTCTGGCAAGATTGATTTTTCAACCTCAACCCCTCGCCAACGAGGCGATCTGGAATGTTTTCCAGGCGCTAATAACCTTCCGAAGCAGGACGGAGGTCCTCCCATTTATGGATCCCTCCACTTCAGGTTTCATGTCCCCTGCACCGCCGGTGGCACAGAAGCCTCAGCTACCCCAAAAGGGGGTCGCTTGGATTTCCTTTTGTTGCCAAAGCGGTCGACAAGCATGTTCCAGTGATCGCCATGCGTTCCAGCGTGGGCCATGCAACCCCAAAAGAAGCATGGGGGGCCCCAGTACCTCACATACAGGTTTAGAGGTCCGCTCTTTACAGCCCCAAGGGACCAGGAACGTGGCCAGAATGGTCGAGAGAAAGGAGGTCGGGGAGGCTCAGCAGCTAAACAACCATCCCCATCTTCGCTCTTAGTCCTCAGGTGGCTACGGAAAGCGTAAGTACTTACGCACTTCCGGCGGCCCTCAGGAGTCGCCTAGCGCACAGGAGTGAGGCCACGCCTTTGGTCAAACGCATCCTTTCCAAAAGCCTTTCTTGGAGATGGGCGCCACGACCCCTCCTTTTGATTACACTGTCTCTCACTGACAACACGAGGACGTTCTCAAACCCCTCGTGTTTGACTTCCTGCGGAAAGGTATAGTCAAGGCGGCGCCCAGGCAACCGGCATTTGAGTCTCGCATCTTTGCATTTCCCAAGGCCTCGGGAGGGGATCGCTTAGTGATCGACCTCTCCAGGCTCAACAAATACATCCCGGTAACTACGTTCCGGATGTCGAACCCGCAAAGAAAACGGGCCGTGCTGAAGCATCTTCTCTGGTTCACCAAGTTGGATATCAAGGACGCTTTCCCGCTCGTCCCAATCCTTTCCAGGTTTCAAAAGTAAGTGGTCCTCAGCTGTACTTTTTCTTCAAAAGTAAGCAGCCAGCTGTACTTTTTCTCGGCCCTTCTATCCGGCCTCAACCTGGGAACGAAAATCTTTATGACGGTCGCGAAACTATCCTTTCGCTTACTCCACCAGCAAGGGATAGACGCAGCCTTCTACATCGACGACTGGCTGTTTTTAGGCACCAACGGCATATCAGTGCCGGCTCAACACCCAGACGGCCAGCGGCTTTTCTTCTTAAGCTGGGCTTTCACGTCCACTTGGTGAAGTCTATTCCGGAACCCGTCCAGCAGATCGACTGCCTGGGAGTAACGCTCGTTGGAGAGGTCGGGTCCATCCCCCCAACCTCACAGCACATCGACCGCTGCAGGGACATGGCTACGGATAAACTATCCCGCGGAACTCTCTCGCTTTAACAGCATCAGAGTTTCATCGGCCTAATAAATTTCTTCACGCCTAAACCTGCTTCTTCCACGCCCCTTCTTCAACGAAATGGTGCTAGCAGCACGGTCCCTGCGCTTATCCAGCAAGCCCAGCGAATTCTTACCGCCTTGCAGTACAGCACTAGGGCAGCGATGCCTTCCTTCACTCTTATGTCCCGTTCGCAATGCCTCCACCGGAGCACCTCCTGTGAACGGACGCATCAGACGAAGCATGGGGAGCAGTCTGCTGCAGCGACCAGCAGTCGTACGGCCGCTTGTCGGCAGTGGAACCCAAACTACATAGTGCGCCAAAGGAGTCGCTGGCCATCATCCGTGCTCTGCAAACACGAGCTCATTGGCACCACAACACAGTCCGCGTGTTGTCAAACAACATGGCAGCTGAAGCCATGGTCAATCACTCGGGCTCCAGCAAAGCGCCGGCGTTGCAGGAAATCGGAGCGCAGCTCCTCGGAATCCTCCAGCATCGTCACCTATCTCTTCTCGCGACCTACCTTCCCGGGCCGCAGAACGTCTAGGCCGATTAACTGTCACGTCTCTAACCAGTCGAGACGGAGTGGACGCTGACGCCTCAATGCTCGCCAGCCTCTCAACCCTGCGCGGCGCCATGCAAATATACCTCTTTGCACACCCAGTAAACCCAAATCTCCCACCATTTGCAGCTCCGTATCTTCCCCCGCAAGCAGCTTCAGTGAATTCTCTCGAGTCCGACTGGAATCCGTGGAACGTAATATATCTTTTCCCTCCATACAGACTGATCCCGCAGGTGCTCCGCAAGCTCAAACCGTACCGCTACAGCGGCGTCCTTGTGGTGCCCGACCACCCCAGCGCACTATGGTGGCCCGAGGTCGTCACTTCCTTCCACGATATTTTGCTCGACCTAGACGTGTCCCAGTGCGTCGAGGGCAAGGAGGTGCATCTAACTTCAAGACCCTCCTCTAGTTATCTCGTATTTAATTTCTAAAAAAAAGGGTTCTCACAATCAAATTCAATAGATCGCTGGCAGACACTCTGGTCCACACGCACAGGCTATCGACCCAACGCCAATACCAAAGCGTCTGGGCTCGATTCCAAGAGTGGCAGCGCACCACAAAAGTGCAGTCCATCACCCAGACCACACTCTTGATGTTCCTGCACTATACCGGCAAGCAGAGGCAGCTAAATTTTTGGTTTACAGGAATGCGCTTCATAAGCCTCTCCTGCACGGGTTTGGTGTCACGACCCAAGAGCCGATCTTTAAGGAACTGGCGAGGGCTCCGTTTCACGAAAAAAAAACGCAGAAGCGTTTCGTGACCCAGTGGAAGCTGGAGCCGGTCCTTGACATGCTCGCCTCTCCTCGCTTTGATACTCAGACGGCACCAGTATTGACACTCTTCCAGAAGACTCTATTCCTCGTCGCCTTAGTAGCAATGAACAGGGTTTCTGAGATTGCAGCCATGGCATGCACGGGACTACATTTCTCCAAGAACCCTCCATGCGCGCTCGTACTGACCGCTGACAAGTTCCTGTACAAAAACCAGACCATCATCCACACGCCACCGCTCATCTCTATCGCCTCACTGCTACCGGACGGCCGGGCTCACGCCCTGTGCTTCGTGACTGTTCGCAAAGCCTACGTTGCACGGTGTCCGTCAAACCATGACTTCTTGTTCATCCATCCTACTTCAGGCAAACCACTCAAAGCGTCATCGGTGGGGCGCTACATCTGCCCGCTCATCAATGATGCCACACTGAACGCTTTCACTGAATCTCACTACGTCAGAAAGTATGCATCATCACTTGCTTGGACGCGTGGGGTCCCTCTTCCAGACATCCTATCCATGGAGTTCTGGAAATCACCCTACGTGTTTGTACACAAGTACCTATTTACAGTAGAGAAGCCTAACCAGCCTTGCGTCTTAATAGGTACCAGGTAGATAGGCCTTCTCGTTTCCAAGGTTTATGACAATTAAATCAGCTACTGCCACAAACTTCACAACGTATTATAGAATACGTACATAATTAGCTTACCATATCGTTTGGAGGAACTCAACGCTAAGGCTTCAGGTCATGAATTACGTCGGATTATTGAGTATGTAATTACTTTATCCTACTCATGGTACCACAATGTTACCAAAGGATTTATTAAACACATTGTCGATACGGATAAAATTAGGTTTATATTGCCACTACCTGATCGTTTCCCCACTCTCATACTGGTGGGTGATGGGTGTGAATTACGGACTTCTCATTCTGTTGTTCAAACTCAAGGTTCGCAGATTATTTTTGCCGCTAAGAGCGAGTATATTTACTGCCGTTGGCACTACGCAATATTTGTATTTGCCTATATATAAGGAGTATTTGGGCACTCTAACTTGAGGCCCGCATATTACTTTGCAGCTAGGGGCTACTTAATTTGCTTGGGTTGGCACTGAGCAATACTTGTATTTGCCGATCTTTACAGTCACTATCCCCATTCATACAAATGTGTTATCATTCCTTACACGGCAAGCTCTTCTTTGAAACCACTTGGTTTAAGATGCAGCCGAGCCATCCAATTTCTGTGCTCTTCTGGCATAGGCCAGCTTGCGCTACATGATGGTATTTTCTATGCTAACCATATGGCTCTTACGGAATGGCAAGGAATATAACTTTTATTACCGCGATTGTCGCAATAAAAGGCTATTTCTCTGTAATGTAGTGGATGATTTAGGGGGCTTCCTCCCCCCCTACTATCTTATAGAAATAACGGTTACCAAAAGGTTTTCCTCTGAACCCCCTGCTTCATTCAAGCCCACGCTGGCAGTTGCCTCAGTTTTCCTGACAGGAAGCCGCTTTTCACCAGCCCTCATGAATGCCGGGCTATGGCAGACCTCACTTATATAGGGCAGGAGAGTGATCGGATCGTCAAAAAAGGTCGCGAGACGTAGAGCGCCGAATATCGTCGCATAAAGTCGCATGAAATGGAAGCGCTGAATTTCGTCGGACAGTCGAACACATAAAAAGGCGGGAAAATATGAGAAAAAAAATGGAATTTATCGAAAAATATTCACAGACATGAAAATGTCAAAATCGGTCGAAAACTACTTTCGACAAATGTTATCAAGATTCTTTCAAAAATTGTCTGTGTAATGTTTCCTCATCAAGATTCATTCGAATAATAAGCAAGAGCGCATGCTAACCATATGGCTCTTACTACATTACAGATAAATAGCTTTTTATTGAGAGATTCGAGATAACTGAAGTTATAATACGTGGTGCAGCTCATCTAGCTGCAGAGCAGCGAATGGAGAGAGAACACCAAGGAGACGACACAAGACGCCAGGGTAGAACAGGCATGTGGCTGACTTGCACAAAGCAAGCAAGGCGGCTTATGTGCAATTCAGAGATGCTGGTCAACCCCGAGCAGGCCTCTCACAGATTGAGAAGAATAGATCCAATAATGCTTGCATGTACGCATTGTGTCACTGTAAGAAAAACACTGGTTTTACCTGCAGCTAGTCAGTCAGAGAAAATGGTTAGTGGGCGAACGATTGCTTTCTGGAAATAAATTAAAAATCTAAAACCGAAAGATAGCTTCAATCTTCTGATGGCATAACAAGGGAGATTAGATATTACATTAGAGTGCCAGGGCTTTCTAGTGCACTGGAGTCAATGTCCTTCTGGCACCGAATTTATAACAAGGGAGATTAGATACTAGATTAGAGTGCCAGGGCTTTCTAGCGCACTGGAGTCAATGTCCTTCTGGCACCGAATTTATAACAAGGGAGATTAGATACTAGATTAGAGTGCCAGGGCTTTCTAGCGCACTGGAGTCAATGTCCTTCTGGCACCGAATTTATAACAAGGGAGATTAGATACTAGATTAGAGTGCCAGGGCTTTCTAGCGCACTGGAGTCAATGTCCTTCTGGCACCGAATTTATAACAAGGGAGATTAGATACTAGATTAGAGTGCCAGGGCTTTCTAGCGCACTGGAGTCAATGTCCTTCTGGCACCGAATTTATAACAAGGGAGATTAGATACTAGATTAGAGTGCCATGGCTTTCTAGCGCACTGGAGTCAATGTCCTTCTGGCACCGAATTTATAACAGGAGAAATAAGATATTAGATTAGAGTGCCATCTAGTGCACTGGAGTCAATGTCCTTCTGGCACCGAATTTATAACAGGAGAAATAAGATATTAGATTAGAGTGCCATCTAGTGCACTGGAGTCAATGTCCTACTGGCACCGAATTTATAACAGTGGAGAGAAATATTTCTGATATTTGACGCGACCATTTTGATGGTATCATGAACAGTGTCAACAACGATACAGACTCTTTTTTTTGTTAATGAGGCCCTCGATCGAGATAGTGATGATGATGTTCATATGTGGAACTTTAGGACCGCTGTCTATAAATTTAATAAATGGCAAAGCTGTGGGATAGAACGGTGTACCCGCGGAAGTATTCAGGTATGGTCCTGTCCAACTTCTACATGTTATGTCTATTTTCTTCACTGGCTGCCTTAAGCGCTTCATTACCTTCTTAAGTTACCAATGGATGTCGTCGTAAAATCGAAGACAAACTGTGCGACCGATAATGGTAACTACAGACAAATATCAATTGATAGTGCTGCATCAAAAGCTACTAGGAATAGTTATCCAGAATAGACTTGGCGACTTTCTGAGAACAACGCTCGACCAATCTGGGTTCAAACCTCAGCATGGAACTGAATTGCTATCTCCACATCAAAGCAGATGATCAAATACTTTATCAGTGGAGAATCGCCTGTATGTTCCTTTGTTATTTGGATGCTAAAAAAACATTTGATCGTGTATATCATTGGACACTGTTCAAAAAACTTATTGAAAGAGGCGCGCCAACTCACCTTGTTAAGCTGCTAAAGTATTGGTCCTAGCAGCAGGAGTGTGTGATACGATGGGGAGACTCAATGTCAAACCCGTTTCGAACAACTACTGGGATAAGACAAGGAGGTCTACTCTCGCCTCTTCTTTTCAATATGTATTACATGATCAGCTATCTCTTAGCCGCACTGGGTGTCGCATTGATGGCTGCTCTGTTAACGCTCTTAGTCATGCATACGACATTGTCCATCTGGGCCCACATGTCGATGCTCTTCATACAGTGCTTAATAAGGTATGACTGAGGCCGCGCAACTAGACATCAAGTACAATACCAGTAAATCAGTGTGTTTGCGAGTGAAACCACCCAACCAGAGGATATAGTATAGAACAGACGGTGTACTTAACGGGACCCCGCTAGAGCATGTGGACAGTTTCCCTTACTTGGGACATTTAATAAAAAATAACCGGTGTAATAATGACCGGAAGTTAAATGCGGTTGGCAACCTTCTAATAAAAAAAATCAACTTTTGTTCAACGGATGTTAGGCTGCAGCTTTTTGAGACGCACAGTTATCCTATATACTGTAACTCATTATGTTGTAAATTAACGAGGGGTACTATGTGCAAACTGCGAGTAGCATACAATGACACATCCAGAAGACTCATGGGTGTCCCAAGAAGAACGAGTGCCAGCCTAGTATTTGCAGAATACGATGTTGATTGCTTGAAAGTACGAGCAAGAAAACGTGCATACTGCCTCCAGAAACGGATTGGAAACTCGAATAATGCCTTTCTGGAAGCAATATGTATCAGTGAGGGATACGAACTATCCCCAACTAAAGAAAATAGAACACAATATTGTTTGTGCACGAAGATCCAGTTATTAATAGGAATTATGTTTGACCTCTAACTGCTTATCTTGGTTGTGGGCCCATTATAAGCTGGTGGCTGTCAGGTTGAGATGCGACCCAAGTATGTTCACTGATGGGTGGCTCTATACTAAACCTCTCAAATATTGTTGTTTGTATACATACTCATGGTGGAAAGAGACTTAAAAGGTATTTTAAATACGCTTGTCTAAATCCTAATCTTTAAATTGGTGAGGTGTATTTCAATCTTGATCTGTATTCGTGTTTTTTTTTTGCGATATTTTTTATGTATTGGTAGGAATCTTTTATTGTTGAACTTGTTCCTGTTGTTACCATTATTGTACCACCGATTGCTCCAATAAAGATAATTATTATTATTATTATTATAGCAGGTGGTAAGTTATACAGTGAAGGATGTGAGGCCCTGCAGCTGTCACAGATCTCTGACCTCGCTCCTGACCCAAGGTGTGTGTTGTGGGCTAATGGGCGAACTCTTTAGCGCTCAAGAGCAGGTGCTTCAGAGGAGTGTGAGGTCACCCCTCTTTCTGAGGGCTGCGGCGTTACTCTGCGGATACCGCAGCCACCGCAGGCAGGTGCCCTCGATGGAGAGAACCAGCCTGACTCATGTAGGCCCCCTCGTGGACACCTACTCGAAGATTTTACGTCAAACGTCATGGAGTAATGTGCAGTCTTGAATTGTTCTGCATGGATGACTCAAAGATCGCAGTGGTCCCACAGGTTCCAAAACCATGCGGTTGCATGAAAGAGAACAACACCGTAACAATTTGCGCTAGATTTGCATTAATGCAAACAAAGCGTGCATTTGTAATTGGGTCATTTGTGGTTCGTCCAGGAAAACATAAAGTGCCCTTCCACAGTTTGTTTGAAGAAGCCTATCCTAAAGTTTAGAGGCCCCGAGTTGTGCAGGTAATGTTCCACACAATACCGCGCTACTGCAGTGGCACTGCAAAGAGCCAGCGAGTGATGAGTAGTATTTTATTAGCTACCTGGATACCCTGAAGAAGTAGAAGTCCCTCCTTGGGATGCTGATGAAGTACTCGTCCCTGAGCATCCCTTCGAGGATGATCTCAGCAGCGAGCTCAGGGGGGGTGATGGGGTTGAACGAAGAGAACCTGCACGAAAACCTTAGGGTGCTTATGACGTTTTCAACAATTTAACCGCTATATAATATCGAGATCATGTGACGTTTTGAAATTTTCTTTACTGGAATTTAAAAAATGGAAGACTTTACATGTTTCAATGCATCAAATGACAGGAATTGAATTTCTGCTTCAAACTAGAATCCGTTCGTATGAGGATAGATCCGAATCCTTCGAATGAAACTTACAACAGCACGTCAAACGTTTGCATGCTCATTTCTGTCGCAACTGTGCAGAGCAGTTTCTTCGTCTATTAGTTGTCGTTGGCTTGCGTTCGCGAGCAATGGAATTCATCTCTCCCAAAACCAGTAGTGAGTGGGCTGGAGGCCAAGGCTGGTTGGTTCGGTGGCTGATCACTCGCTCTGTACCTCTAGCTAATTTTTAAAGGAAATTATGATGGCAAGCTGTTAGGTCGCAGGAATTCTACTATCGACATGATGGTGATCATGCTCACAGCTCCAAAGAGTGTCTCGCATTTTTATCGGGCAAATTTCCGGAGCGAGTAATCAGCCGTCGAACGAACCAGCCCCAACCCCAGCTCGTCGAGTACAGGTTTTGTGGAGATTTGGAATCCACTGCCCACGAGCGCCAGCCAACGGTAATTTAATATCTGAAGCAACTGCTAATCAGAGTCGCGACCGAGCACAGCAAGGAGAAAGTCCGACGTGCAGTTGCAAGCTTCGTCAGGAGGGTACAGATCTGCGCTCATAGATGGGGTTATCATTGCACAAATTACACAAAGAGGTGCCAATATCAGACTCAGAAAATATTTGGTAATGTAAAAAGTGCTCCATTTTGCTTAAATAAGAGTGTTCATCAAAGCAGAGTATACAAACTCGAAACCCGTGAAGTATAAAAGGCCCAAACTTTTTCAACGGTCGTTTCCAACCAAATATTGTTTTCACAAAGGCCCACCTGATCTTGGGCTCCGTCTGAGCCAGCCCTGTGTCAACAACGAAGGGGTGTACGCAGGTTAGCTTGATGCCAGGGTAGCGGTTGTCGAAGCGCAACTCCTCTTTCAGCCCTTCCATCAGGCCTGTCATCGGGAATACACGCAACGTTAGACAAAAACCAATACTAATCAATCAGGCTTGCCATCCCACCCATACAATTTTTTTCTCGGAAATTCGGGAACTTCTCCAATATCAGACCCATGGTCCATAGAAGAAGTGGTCAATGCGAATGAACTTAAAAGTTGAAAGGCAGATGACATCAGAACCAACGAAGCTGTGAGCCAGTGACGTATGAATTAATAATGCTGAAAGGAAAATGGCGCCAAGGCCAACGAGGTTGTGAGCTTTGGACGTTTGAACTTGATTACAGATCAGCGTTGCTTGATTAGATCATCAAATTAGCTTGTATAATAATGATTTGATCGATTTCTGGATACAATTGAGCACGGTAATATTGCAAGCGGTTCGTAGTTCAGAATAATTTCACAAAAACCAACAGCGCCCCACACGCTAGCTTCGACAACAACGCCCTTCACGCTAGCTCCGACAACAGCCCCTTCACGCTAGCTCAGACAACAGCGCCCTTCACGCTAGCTCAGACAACAGCGCCCTTCACGCTAGCTCAGACAACAGCGTCCCTCACGCTAGCTCCGACAACAGCGCCCTTCACGCTAGCTCAGACAACAGCGCCCTTCACGCTAGCTCAGACAACAGCGCCCTTCACGCTAGCTCCGACAACAGCGCCCTTCACGCTAGCTCCGACAACAGCGCCCTTCACGCTAGCTCAGACAACAGCGCCCTTCACGCTAGCTCAGACAACAGCGCACTTCATGCTGGCTCAGACAACAGCGCCCCTCAAGCTAGCTCCGACAACAACGTCCCTCACGCTAGCTCAGACAACAGCGCCCTTCACGCTAGCTCAGACAACAGCGCCCTTCACGCTAGCTCAGACAACAGCGCCCTTCACGCTAGCTCAGACAACAGCGCCCTTCACGCTAGCTCAGACAAC
>SDVV010012457.1:0-15455 GCA_016164225.1 Gammarus roeselii
GAAAAAAGATACATCGCCTTGTACACCTGCGCATCCACTCGAGCTGTCCACCTGGAAGTTGCCAGGGACATGTCCGCAGAAGCATTCCTAAGAACCCTTCAAAGATTTACGGCTCGTCGTTCCTACCCTCAAAAATTGATCAGTGATAACGGATCAAACTTTGTGAGTTCCGCCAAGATCCTACAATCTTGGGAGGAGCATCACAGTGTACGGAATACCCTGAATCAAAATAAATGCAAGTGGCATTTCAACCCCAGTCGGGCCCCTTGGTTCGGAGGCTTTTTTGAGAGGATAGTGAAAATGGTCAAACTGTGTCTTCAGAAAACGTTACACAGAGCTATGGTGACAAAAGACGAACTACACACTGTACTTTGTGAGATAGAAGCGGACCTCAATGACCGTCCGCTAACATTTGTTTTAGACTCAGTTGATGACTGTGAACCCCTGACACCATCCCAGCTGATGCTTGGGTACCGTCTAGACAGCATACCTGTCGCAACGCCTGATCCGGAGGAAGAATATGATCCCTCCATGTTCACAGCAGAACTCCTGACGCGCCGCCAGAAAACCATCCAAAGAGTGTTACACCAATTCCAAACCAGGTTCAGGAAAGAATATCTGACCATTCTACGGCATTATGCTGTAGAAACCAGGGAAGATCAGCGCACCCAAAGTGGGTGATATAGTTCAAATTCACGATGAGGGACCCAGGCTACTATGGATCCTGGGTCGGGTCATCAACCTCCACAAAGGAAAAATGGTCACGTACGAAGCGTGAAGTTAAAGGGACAGTCAGTCGACCGGTAGTATTACTCTACCCACTTGAAGTACAAGCGAGAGAAGTTTTGGATGGTTCTCCCGAGTTGTCGGAGCCAAACCAGGCACCCCTGTCCGAGACGGATGATGGGCAAAAGGACACAATTTGCCGGGTTCCCCCTGACAAGGGAGACAGCTTAAACACAACAGCTGAACGTGAGTTGGGCGCCATGAGACCCAAAAGAGCAGCGGCTCTAGCAGCAAGAAAGCGAATTGTCTTTCAACTACAATAGATGACAATGCGCTTTTCTCTCTGGCGGGAGTGTGTGGAGAATATATCCCACATGCCTAGCACGGAGAAGAAGTTAGTGTATATATGCACATGTATATATGTATTTACTTATGTATGTATATATATATGTGTATATGTATATTTATGTAGGTATATATTTCGTGAACCATCTTGTTTTCCGTGTGGGTGAGCGTTTCTTGGTTTGGGATTGGGAAGGATGTGTGCAGTGTCTACCGCCCTCTCCCCCCCCCTTTCCCTCCCCTTCCCCCAACTGCCTGAAAGCTACCACTACTCCCTTTTCTAAGATGAATTTCCCATGTCGTTTTTATAGAGCAATTCTTTAAAAAACCAAGTAGCCCCTGTTGCGGGCGTAATTTATCCTAAGGTATACATATGACATTGAAATAGGTCATTTTTATGGTATGGTAATGGTAATTATGGAAATGGTTTAGTTTTCCGTGGAATGAGAGTAAACCTTCTTGTGTGCGATGTCCGTATGTATGTGTGTGTCCACAACCGGTGAACGAGAAAGATGATCGCCCCTTGGGAAAGAGGGCTGAAGCCTCAGTGTCCATGTAACGATGCCCGAGTGTGTGTGTGACCGTGGGCGATCGAACTCAAGAAGGATACCCTCATCAGACTAAACTGACTAGCTTAGTTAGATTACTGTAGCTTAGAGTTTACTAACCCTGACAGTTTTAGATGACGTAGTAATTAGAGTAACAATAGCTGATTAGTACTCCATGACCGTTGACGACAGTGCATTCAAGAAAGAGAGCCCACATGAAGTGGCCACCAATCGATGAAGTTAGAAAACTCCCGCCAAATCCAAGTAAGTTCCCATTGTAAGTGGAATGTGTTGGTTACATGCCCGATTGTTTAAATTCAAAGATGAAAATCCAGTGTCGATGCCCATTAAAGGTGCATTCCAAGAAAATTAAGTGTGTATAGCTGTGGGAAAGGAAATAATTCCCACACAAGCACCAAAAAACAGACACAAGGACAATAAGACAAGGGTAAGGAAAATCTTTGGTATTGATCCCAACTTAACTGAATGAAGATATCCAAGGTAATATAGAAGGGGAAAAAAGGGAGATAGGAAAGCCGGCAAGTAAATCTTGGTGGCGTTGTCAACCTTCGGTTATCCTTGGAGGGACCTTTTTTGGAATTTTTGTGATACGACATGAACGCAGTTTTCTTCTCGCCTGAAGATGTTTACGTACAGCGGGCTGAAAGGCAGCGGGCTGAAAAGCTGCACATAAAATATTTTTGGCTAAAAAGGGTGTCACATGGGAGATTATCACATACCATTCTGCATGCCTCATACAGGCAGACAGATTGGGTGCATGTAATAAAAAACGAATAGAAGAAAATATCATACCACAATGGGTGTAGCTACCAGGAATAAAAATGGGAGTCTTAAGCTCCATAATGCATGAATCTTACTCACTTTAATTTTATTAATGTTATGACCCGGTATGTAAAATGTTATTTACACTATATATTTATATCTATAAATAGGCATGGATCAAGGTAAGGTGCTACTCAGATCTAAAGATTGCTATCATGTTAGCATAATTGACAATCTTGTTATGGCATTTGGCAGAGGAATCCCCCATAGCTAGCTGCAACTGATTTGAAATCTTGCATCCAGGTATTTAGAACAGTGTCTTGCTGCAGAAATCTTCAACTGTATTTAATAGTCTGCTCTACACTGGGGATAGGACATATTAAACGCTGTTATTCTCACCTGTCTTCTGTGGAGCAATATCCAAGGTAAGCCTAAGTTGCACTGGCCCAGGCTATCTAGCCTAGCTACAGACTATCTATAGGTTTGGCCTGCAACAAATGTTAGTTTCGGCTGGTGTCTTTCTTTGCCTCTGTGGCTACAGTTTCACTTCCTTAAGTCGTTTACCATTTAGAACCTCTTTTTCCCTATGTTTTTGCCGGGATATAATAACTACTGCCAGGAGAACTATGATCTTGTCCCTGTCTACGAAGAGTCTAGAAAAACCCCGCTCAGCTTGTTGCCCGGAAGGCGTTGTTGCCAGATTTGTGTCAAGGTATTTCTCTGAATCATTTATTCCTTCTGATGCATGTTCCATGGCTTTTAGTGCGTGGTATACATATTTGTATTAGCTGAACGGAAATGTTGTAGCTACCTACAGAGAGATGCAACAAAGAGATCAAAAGAAGCGATTGCTTAATAGGAATAGGTGCTTGTGATGCACGTATAATGTGTTTAGTGGTATTAGGATAATGTAGGGTCAATTAAGGACCTCTACATCACTCCCATTCAGACTGCAGCCAGGGATGCAGTATTGTTTTCTCCCCTGCTTTTCTGACGTGCAAATGCGCAGCGTTAGCTACATGTTGAGGCGGTCTGGTGCTCATACTGCTCTGCCAGACCTGGTGGTTTGAGCGAACAACCTGACTTGAGGTTGTGGGTTTATTTGTATCGCCGTCCTGTGAGGGCTTGCGGTGGTAAATTTGCTGGTTGTCTGGTAGTCTGGGTTCGTGGCGCGTGCCGGTCCTCTGGACGTGCTGCGCCTGGTGTGGGAACTCCGTCTGGGCCTGGTGCGGTTGACGGAACGTTTCCGATTTGTATCTTGACAGGTGAATGTCTTTCGGGGAAATCGTCGTCTATGCCATGGGCTCCTTTCAAATGAGAGACATGGACATTGTCGGTTTTGCCTCTTTGCTTGATGGTGTAGTGTGTCGTAGGGTGCTTCGAGCGGGCGCCGTACTCTGTCGATGTTTTGAGTTTGGGGTCGAGGTGCCCCTCTGTTGGTTGGATTGGTCGGGACTGTGCCGGACCAACTTCGTTCATGAAGTTTTGGAGTCTCTGGTTGTACTCGGTGATGTCGGTCAGTGCAGGATTGCGGTTTCTGACCAACAGGTTGCATGGAAGTTGCAAATTCACTCCAAACATGAGTTCTGCAGCTGTGTAGCCGATGTCCTCTTTTACTGCGGTTCGCATGCTTAGGAAAATGAGTGGAAGTTTTTCCACCCAGTGGTGAGGATCTGCCTGTGAGTTCAATGCATCCTTGACTCGGCGGTGGAGTCGTTTGATGAGGCCATTGGCCTGAGGATAGTAAGCGGTGGTCCTGATTCGCCCCGAACCAAGGGTTTCCATGAGACTGGTCCATAATGCTGATTCAAACTGAGGACCGCGGTTTGTGGTGATGCTGATGGGGCAACCCTAGCGTGAGATCCAGGTGGCAAGGAAAGCTTTGCTGACTGTTTCTGTTTGTGCATCTTTGATGGGACAAATTTCAGGCTAACGGGTATGTCTGTCAATCTTGGTGAGTAGGTATTCTTACTCCTCATTGTGAGGTGGGGCCCACAAGATCGAGATGTACCTGCGACAACTTTCCTCCTTCTGGTGGAATGATTTGTGATGGAACAAAGTTGTGACGACTTATTTTGCCTTTTTGACAGTTTGTGCTCTGCTCACACCATTGTCGGATGTCTTTCTTCATGGCTGGCCACACATAACGCGTGGCAAGTTGCTGAATTGTGGCACGCTTCCCAGGATGGGCGGTGTTGTGCACTATATGGAAGAATTCCTTGCGCGTTGTCTGTGGAATGTAGGGTCGGCAACATTGTCATGTATGTGCATGTAAATTCCAACAACTTGTTGTAGGCGGAAGGTTGAATCCTCGTCTTCGAGTAGTGCTTTCAACTATTGGTCTTCAAGTTGTTCCGTGCGAAGTCGTTCTTCATCAATGTCCGTGAATATTGCTATGAAAAGGTAATCGCAATCCTCATCGATTGGTTCAGGAGACAGTTGCATGGCTGGTTCCTCTTGATCATGACATCGTGACAAGGCGTCTGCGACTTGGTTCTTTTCTCCAGTAATGTGCCGGATATCAGTTGTGAACTGACTGATGTAGTGATGTAGGAGAGCTGGCGGCTCTCCCGAGGGATGTCTCGTTCCAGTCGTTTGTGATGTGCACCAACCAATGGTTCATGATCGGTGATGATGGCAAGTCTATGCCACCGATGAAGTAGCGGAAGTGCTTCACTGATAGATAAGCTGCAAGCAATTCTTGACCAAAGGTGGAGTATTTCCTTTCCCTTGACTGTAGTTTCTTGCTGAAGAAAGCTAGCGGTCTCCATTTTTTGTCTTGGAGCTGCTGTAGCACTGCTCCCACTGTGAAATTGGAAGCATTCACTGCAATCGCAGTTGATGCATCAGGCAATGGGTGATGAAGCATTGTTGCTTTAGCTAGTGCTGCTTTTACATTTTCGAATGCCTGGTTTGCTTCTGGGTTCCACTCAATTTTGTCATTCTTTCTGGGTTTCCCGATAGAAGTGTGTTAAGTGATGCCATGACTGAGGCAATGTCATGCAAGAACCTGTTGTAAAACTGTATCATTCCACAGAATGTTTGGAGCGTCCTGATGAACATGGGTTCCTCAAAGTCGATGATAGCCTTGACCTTTTCAGGCAATGGCAGAATTCCCTGTGAGGTTATTCTGTGTCCAAGAAAGTTCATTAAGGGCGTCCAAGTTCACTTTTGAGCGGGTGAATGACTAGCCCATGAGCTGCTAGTCTGGTGAAAAGTTCTTCAAGGTCTTGGCGATGCTCAGTCTCATTTGAGCTGGCAACTAGTATGTCATCAACGTAGATGAAGTTCGTGATTGGGCGTCCTGCGATGGATATGTCACGGAGGACTGTGTCAAGAAATCGTTGAAAGGTTTGAGCTGCACCGCTGAGGCCATAGGGCATGCGAGTGAACTCAAAAGATCCAATAGGGGTGTTGATAGCCGTTTTGGGGATGCTTTCTTCGTCCATGGGGATTTGGAAATAGGCACTGGCTAGGTCAACCTTTGAGAAGATGGTTTTTCCTGCCAGTTGGGCTGAAAAGTCTTGCAGGTGTTTTAGGGGGTAGCTATCGCGTACTGTCTGTAAATTATCACTTCTGTAGTCTCCGCCTAATCTCCAGTCAACCTTCTTAGGTACCACATGTAATGGTGAGGCCCAAGGGCTTTTACTGGGTCGGATGATCCCATCCTGCAGCATTCCTTTTATGGCTTCTGCTGCCGAGTCTGCGACTTTAGGATTAA
Organism: Gammarus roeselii; assembly: GCA_016164225.1. Classification (NCBI taxonomy): domain Eukaryota; kingdom Metazoa; phylum Arthropoda; class Malacostraca; order Amphipoda; family Gammaridae; genus Gammarus; species Gammarus roeselii. The sequence continues at coordinate 6,121 of SDVV010012457.1, forward strand.
GTCGCCTGGGGCGCACGAATACTGGTTGTCCCGTTGTTGTGATGATGTGTCTCATACCATCCTTGGGTTTGGTCTATGTAGTGTTAGGCATTGTGATGGTTTTATGTTTCTCTAATAGTTTTCTATAGCAATTTGGGTCATCTCCTAGGGTGTTGAGTGTTGCACCGGCTAAAGCCAGACCTGCGGAGGCAGTCAGGCTCGTGGAGGTATCCATGAGCCGCCTGTTATGTAGGCCTACCACAAGCTTGTGGTGGGCAAGCAAGTCAGCACCGATAATTGGTAGGTCAACCTGGGCTATGTTGAATGGCCAAGTTATATCCTTTCGCAGGCCAATATTGAGGGTCATCAGCCGCTTACCATAGATGGGTATGCGAGAACCATTGGCAGCGCGAAGGCTTCTAACTTCCTCATTTCTGAGGTCGGTTGCTTGAGGTGGAATGACAGAGACGGCAGCACCTGTGTCTATTCGGAAGGTGAACTTGCTTTTTCTGTCAATCATGGCTAGGAGACGAGTTTTCTTGAGGGTTATTGCCGTGACGGTGCTCGTGTTGTCATCACGGGATCTCAGTTTCTCTCCTGCTTGTTGAAAATATTGCTCATGTAACATGGTATTGTGCATCTGCGAGCATTTGTGCCAAAGCGCCTGTGGAAATGGCAACGCGTTCGGTTTTCTGCTGATGGTCCACGTCGGTGGTAAGTGCTTCTTCCTCTCTTCCCCCGGTTGTTGTAATGTGGTCATTGTTCCAGCTGTTGCAATTTGGTCAGGAGTGATTGCTATTCTTTATTAATTTTGTCCTCCATATTGTGGATTGTTCTCTCCAGGTGGTCAATTCTTTTCAGATGATGGTCTTTTTCCTGGTGGAGTGCTCTATTTTTGAAATCCATCTCTGACATTCGTGAGGTCAGAGCATTGATTTTTAGATTGGTATCGCTGTGCATGGGTGTGTTGTGTTGTGGCTGTAGTGTGGATGTTGGCAGAACACTACTGATGTTGTTTACTGGAATGTTCGACTCAGGGTATTCGGTTAGTATTTTATCTGTTGCCTCCACAATGTCAGTTAGGGTTGTCTTATTGTTGACCAATAGGGCATATTTGATGTTGGTCGGTATTTCCCTCATGAGCATTTCTTTCAAGAATGAGCTGTTGTTGTGTGTAACTGATTCAGAGTCACTACCCAGTAGGTGTCGAAGATGGACCAGGAACTGTGCCATTGTGCGGGTTCCTCGTCGTTCCTTATCCAGAATTTGTCTTATGCGAGCTGATTCTGGTAGTGTGTTCAAGGAAGTTATTTTGTCTTTAACTTTATTGTAGCGCTCATCTCCTTCATTCATGACTATGTGCTGGAGTGATAATCGCAATTGTGGTGGTAGGGCTTTGAGCGTCGACCGGACTTTGGTTTGGTCATCTGTGATGGCATGTGCTGTGAAATCGGCTTCTAGCAAGTAGAACCAGAAACCTGGTGCTTCAGGCATGTAAGGTGTGACATTAAAGTCCCTGCTTGGAGTTATGCTGTTGGAATTTGATGGATTTCTTACAATAAGGTTGTTGTCAGGGTTTCCGTCCTCTGACATGTTGATTGTGTGGGCTTGGTCGGCGATGATCTGCTTTCAAGTTGTGATCCTGTTGACCGACTAAAAAAATTTGTTTGGTATTGAAATGGGTATCCAATGTGCTTTGGTGTGTGTGTTGTGAATACACCATCAGGTCACTTGTGCAGTGGCTTTGATTCTGCTGACACCAAGTTGTTACGAGTACAAGTATTTCATCAAAATCACAGAATTGTGATGTTACAAATTTTTCCTGAGTGCTATTTTGTTTCATACACAGAGATAATGAAATTGTATCAATACAATTTTTGATTAGTTGCTGAGTTAATTATTAAAATTAACACCTTACTCTGCAGTAGTCGGTGTCACTGACAATATTTTAAAATCTATGACTGCTTCTTATCTACCTCAAGTCCACGTGTACGTAGCTATTTCCCTCATGCAATTTCACTACCTGCTCCCAGTCTGCTTGTCTGTCGACCTTGATCTGTTATTGGTGCAGGTCACCAGTTTAGGTGATTTTATATATTTCTATTAATGAAGTGTAATTTACCATTTGTCAATCAAAAGGTTAATTGTGTGAATAAGCTTCTGTGAGCGATAATAATTCAAGTGAACACGGTGCTTTCACTTTCAAGGCACAATCTGACTCAAAGTTATGCTATCATTTTCTCACAGAAGAGGTTGAGTATTATGGGCGAGCACCAAAAAACAGACGCAAGGACAATAATACAACGGTAAGTACAATCTTTGGTATTGATCCCAACCTAACTGAATGAAGATATCCAAGGTAATATAGAAGGGGAAAGAAGGGAGATAGGAAAGCCGGCAAGAAAATCTTGGTGGCGTTGTCAACCTTCGGTTATCCTTGGAGGGACCCTTTTTTGGAATTTTTGTGATTCGTCATGAATGCAGTTTTCTTCTCGCCTGAAGATGTTCACGTACAGCGGGCTGAAAGGCAGCGGGCTGAAAGGCTGCACATAAAATATTTTTGGCTAAAAAAGGTGCCACATGGGAGATAATCACATACCATTCTGCCTGCCTCATACAGGCAGACAGATTGGGTGCATGTAATAAAAAATGAATACAAGAAAATATCATACCACAATGGGTGTAGCTACCAGGAATAAAAATGGGAGTCTTAAGCTCCATTATGCATGAATCTTAATCACTTTAATTTTATTATTGTTATGACCCAGATATGTAAAATGTTATTTACACTATATTTTTAGATCTATACATCGGCATGAATCAAGGTAAGGTGCTACTCAGATCTAAAGATTGCTATCATGTTAGCATAATTGACAATCTTGTTATGGCATTTGGCAGAAGAATCCCCATAGCTAGCTGCAACTGATTTGAAATCTAGCATCCAGGTATTTAGAACAGTGTCTTGCTGCAGATATCTGCAACTATATTTATTAGTCTGCTCTACACTGGGGATGGGACATATTAAACACTGTTATTCTCACCTGTCTTCTGTGGAGTAATATCCAAGGGAAGCCTAAGTTGCACTGGCCCAGGCTATCTAGCCTAGCTACAGACTATCTATAGGTTTGGCCTGCAACAAATGTTAGTTTCGGCTGGTGTCTTTCTTTGCATCTGTGGCAACAGTTTCACTTCCTTAAGTCGTTTACCATTTAGAACCTCTTTTCCCGTATGTTTATGCCGGGATATAATAACTACTGTCACGAGAACTATGATCTTGTCCCTGTCTACGAATAGTCTAGAAAACCCCCGCTCAGCTTGTTGCCCGGAAGACGTTGTTGCCAGATTTGTGTCAAGGTATTTTTCTGAATCATTTAATCCTTCTGATGCATGTTCCCTGGCTTTCAGTGCGTGGTATACATATTTATTTAGCCAAAATAAATATTTGTTGCACTGCCATTATAGTTGTAAGCAGTTTGTATTAGCTGAACGGAAATGTTGTAGCTACCTACAGAGAGATGCAACAATGAGATCAAAAGATGCGATTGCTTACTAGTAATAGGTGCTTGTGATGCACGTATAATATGTTTAGTGTTATTAGGATAATGTAGGGTAAATTAAGGACTTCTACAAGCTGCTCTACGGTTTGAAAATGCAACTCCGTTTGAACATGACAGCTTGTTCTGAATTTTGTTAACTCGTATTGCTTTATTTAGGTCTAGTCGCTCATTTAGGTTTAATTATCCAAGTTTGTTTAGTAGGGGCGTCACGTGATCACTCTTTTGGAAATTTTCGTCGTGAGCGACCTTAGCAGTGTAGTTCAGACAGCGTTGAATATCATTGAGCAATGTTTTCTTGCACTTCCACCATATGGTTGGACATTAGTTTAAATGTGAAAAGCTCAGAGCGTTGATTACGAGAAGCCTTGATTTAAAATCGGGTTGATATTAGTTCCAATTGAGGAAAAAAGTGTCCCATTCAATTTTGAGCAAAGTTTTTTCACGTGGTGCTTGAAGGTCATATTGGGATCGAACAAGACTCCCAGACTTTTGACACTGTTACACAGTGGGATTTTTTCCCAGAGCAGTTAACAACGAAATTGACGGGCACTTGACATGCATTTGCTTTTGATCTTTGGTTAATGTCCTTTGTTTTATCTGCATTAACTTTGAGCCCGTTTGAAGTATACCAGTTCTTTATGTTAGTCAACTCTGTTTCTGCATCTTCCTTCAGCTCTTTCAATTTATTTCCTGGTGAAATGAATAGCAATTAAACATCATCAGCATATATTGTTATTTTTTTCGTTGTCTACAGGACTACTACAACCAGTGTCATTTATAAACAAAAGGAAAAGGACAGGTCCTAGAATAGATTCCTGTGGAACACCAAAACTTACAGGTTTCGAAGAAGAGATTATTTTTCTGCTTATCATAACAGATTGGGACCGGTTACTGGGGTAGCTTTTAAACCAAGATGTTTGAATGATCAGTTGCGAGAGTTGTTTCAGCAAGGTGTAATGGTGTACACTGTCAAATGCTTTAGAGAGATCCAATATTACGAGTAGTGATAGACAGTTTTGGTCAATTGCTTTGTAGACGCGTTCTGAGATCTTGATTAGCGCGTCTTCAGTAGATGTCCTACACCTGTACGCATTCTGACTGTCATGAATAAGAGGTTTCTTCTCTGAGTAGATTAGGAGTTGACGTGGAATAATTTTTTCTAGGACTATGGACGTTACAGGTAGGAGACTTATGTGTTTATAATTTCTGGGATCATTCTTCTCCCCTTGCTTATGGATCTGTCTAATGAGGGCATGTTTGATATTTTGAGGGAAAGTACTTGTTGGTATGGATGTGTTGATGAGTAGCTGGAGGTATTGCAGTTGATGAGTATCTGGAGGTTGTGCCCGTATGAGTTTTTTTTTTAAGCAAATAAATGGCCGAGACAATTTTTGCTTTGATTGAAGGCTTGGGCGGCCATGTTTCCAGCGCAGGCAGTGAATTTATGATAGACGGTGGCTCATTTATACCTGCTGTGACTTTATTTCGTTCACTCATTACCTCATCATGCGTGTGTTTTCCCCCATTCGCGAAGAAATTATTGAAGGTTTCAACTTTTCGATTGGATTTTCGTAGCTACTCGATTTTTTTGTTTTTTTTTGTGGGGCACGATGTTCTCGAGGATGTTCCAGGTTTGCTTAGTTTTTTGCCATCTCTAGTTCGACGTGCTCGATTCTATGTAGAATTTGATACACTCTTATCACACATTCCTGATAAGCTTCTCCGAATGAATGAATTTAGCTGATAGTAAACGACTGAATGACCTGTATGGTTGTATGAGACAGTGTATTTCAATTGCTGGTCGACGAGTTTTTGGAATAAGGAAACCGAGTAAATAGAATGTCACCGGGTGGAATAGCGAAGGTTTTGAATTATGCTGTAAGGGACGCTGTGTTCCAGTGGAATGTTGCTGGAAAGTCTCAAGAGGGGCAACTTGCATTGGCAATGCGAATAGCCACATCTCGTTTTTGTCGGAAACCCGCGTTTCTAAGGGAAAATGAGCAACAATTATGAGCGCACGCACTTCACTCAAAGTTGAGTGAAGAAGATAGATGCGAGGATTTTTGGAAAAAAAATCGGATACTTAACCCTATGAATGAATGCCTTTTTTTCACTGTTACAGGAGTTATGGTCATGGATAACATTGCGTGAGTCTGGGGAAGCACATTCGGGATATTGCAAACTCTGCTGCCACGGATGAAAATAGAGAGTGGGTTCAGGGGCTACTGGCAATATCCATAGATGTAAGCGAAACGATCAGTGTTGACGAGTTTAGGGCCATTGTAAGAGGATTAAATAATAACAAGGCGGTTGGTAATGATGATATTCCTTGAGAAGTGTATAAACATGCCTCTCACTGATTGATTACGGTGTTAGCTCTGTTCCTCTCAGGCCACAAACGAGAAAAGCAGTTGCCCAGAGATGTAATACATGTAATCGTTATTCCTCTCCTAAAATGTAAAACAAAGGACCCGTCTGACATAAATAATTATCGTTCCATTGCTATTGCTACCTCAATTTCCAATGTTCTGGAGCAGATCATTCTCGCAAGGCTGCAAACGTATTTGTTCACAGCGAACAATTAGTTTGGTTTCAAGGATGTCCATGTTACGGAAATCGCAATATTTGCTTTGAAACAATCAGTAGAATATTACAGAAGTAGGAACTCTCCAGTCTTAATGTGCTTCTTAGATGCAAAGAAAGCGTTTGATAGAGTAAATCACTGGACTTTGTTCAGGAAACTAATTAAGAGGGGAGCCCTTCCTCATATCGCAGAATTACTTGAATTCTGGTTCGGAGAGCAGGAATTTCTTGTGCGGTGGGGTAGTTCAAGATCCTCTACCTATCAGCATATCAATGTTTATACTGACGATTTGAATTACCAGTTAGGTAAGGAGACCGTAGGATGTCATTTTGCCAATTGCTGTGTTACTAAACTTAGGTATGCCGATGATATGGTGTTGATAGCTCTAACTTTATCGGCATTGCAGAAGCTTCTAGATATTTATATTAATTTGGCTCGGCCCCATGATATTGTGTTAAACACCTACCAAACTGTGAGTATGTTGGTTAGGCCAAAGGGCCATAAGCGTTACTTCTCGACCGATGTTAAGCTAGATGGTGTCATACTTGATTTTGTTGACGAATTTCAGTATAAGGATGTTGCTAAGCAGACCAGACGACATAATGCCGTTGGTAACATGCTAATAAGGAAGCACTCCTTTGCACCAGAGGCAGCAAAAATACAGCCTTTTAAATCATAGTTACCCAATTACTGTAATGCACCGTGGAGAGATTTCTGCCAATAGAATATGAGAAAGCTGACATTGAGCTATAATAACACCTTTCGTCGACTGATGTAGGTCCCACGCTCGACGTCCGCCAGCAGGGTATTTGCAGAAAACGCATCGGATCCCATTAAGGTACTTTTTCGAGAAGCGGCACACAGCCTCATGACCAAAGTAATTACTTCTGACAATAAAATCCTCGTTGCAATCTGCACCAGTGATGCACTCGCTGTATCGTCAATGTTATGACGGGAGAGAAATACCGTTCACACTAGGAAAATAAATGTGTGTCTATGGAATACCTCCAAGTCGGAAGAACACACATTATTTTTTAGACAAAGACTGGTCCACAATCAAGGTTGGAATAAAAACACATAAGATCTGGTTTAAACTCAACTTATATTTTGTAGAGATGATTGTAGCTCAGTTCTGCTGGGACTTTCTTCTTTCCCTAGTTTTCTAAGGGTCTTGACCTAAGGGTCGTAAGAAGCCAAGACTTGTAGTCGCAAAAATACCTGGGATCAGGAAGACGCTTATGATTTAAGTCCTTCCCCTCCACCCGTGTACTACTGTGCTCACTGTGGCCGCGGGGCTTATACAGCGCGCAAGGCATCAACCGAAGCTTGCAACGTCACTGTAGAACCATCAGAAAGAGATCTCTAGGCCTAGTCTACGACTACACCTTTAGACCTCTAGCAGAACACGTAGACGGATACTTCATGCAAATTATAAAAGAAATATAGATATAAGAATTTCAATAGATGAGGGTGTTTCAGAACAGTAATAGTTAAGTACCCGAGGAACCGCTGTATGCTACCAAACCACAACACACTTTCAAAGTTACGCCACCAAATTTCTTAGCCAAGGCAGCCCGAATTGTGAAGTAGATTCCCGAGCTCTAGCCTAGTTCCTCGATGAAATAATATAATATTTCCCTGACACGAAAATAAATGCATTTTCGATGGAAGCATACTTATAATGATCCAACCTAAGACTAAAACGGTTTGCAACACGAGAACATTTACAATTATTCAATGCAAACTCCCGAGTGGAGATTATTTCATTGAGGTGTCGAGTCAGTACGGACCCTAGTCTGGAACTGACCGTCAGAAAACATCTTACAAGCTCGGCACAAGTGTGTTAAAATTTTACCAAAAATCTACCAAAATGCCAGCTTGGAACCTTGGTTATTATGATCAACAACTGGTAGGTGAATCAAATTGTTACTTAAGGGAAGGATTATACCGTGTGCAAATAATTACCTTGCTGTGTAGTTTGTATTGATTATCTTTTCGTATACATTTCAAATTCGTTTTTGAAAAGAAAATTAAGCTGACAATGTACGATCGTCGGGAAATAAGATGCCTTAGAATAAATTTGAGGAATTTGGAAGATCATTTATGAAGATTAAAAACAATAGAGGCCATAAAATTGTACCGTAATGAACGCCATGACTAATAATGCGAAAATTTGATTTACAGTCATTTATTACAGTGTATTGTTGTCTACAGAAAAGATACGATCGAAACCAATCCAACGCTGGTCCCCGGACTCCATAGAAGCGTATCATGGAAAGTAAAATAGTATGAAAGCTACCGAATGCCTTCTGAAAGTCTAAAAATATGGATTGCTCACCTTTGTCTGAATCTAAATTTGAGACAGAAAATTCATTCGGTCTAATCTTACTTGCACAGTTGATTTTTTGCCTCAAACTCCATCTTGACCGCGATAACGAATGATGCTATAGCGTTGCTCTCAATAATTATACAGTTGTTTGTACGCATTCTTTTTTAAGATTTTACTAACATCGATCGGTACTATTGAAACTTGTCTTTATTTCTTGATATTGTCTACTCCATAAGTTTAAACTATTATAATTGATTGAGGGTGGCTTGTAGATGGTACCTATGGTGACACTGACGTAATTAGAACGTAGAGATCTTAAATTTAAATGAATTACTGTTAAATCTTTGTTCGATGTATATTTTATCTCATTGAATGTATCCATGTCATTGTAATTACTTTGATCGTCATACTTTCGTTGAGGGTATATTTCATAAAAATGATTTAAGTCGGCGTCAATCTGTGGAAATAGCTCGTTTTCTTCGTTATTCATAAATTTACACTGGATGAAAAATAATAATAATAATAATAATAAAATCTTTATTGACAACCAACATGGGCATAGTATTACAATTGAGACATCTTATTTTAGGGTTACAGTGAGAACAAAGTTATAAAATTACCGCACACAACTAAGAACAAGTTACGGCATACAACTCTATCCTGCCTATGCTTATAGTAATTCTCTCCATCGCCTTAACAATGACGAGGTAGCGAGCGCATCACCAGAGCAGATTGCAACGAGGATTTCATCTGGGGAGTTCATAACTCGAGTCATAAGGCTGTGTGCCGCTTTACGGAACAGTACCTTGATGTGATCTGATTGGTTTTCAGCAAAAACCCTGCTCGCTGACGTCGAGCGAGGGACCTGCATCAGCCGTCTAAATGT
>SDVV010012458.1:0-15455 GCA_016164225.1 Gammarus roeselii
CAAAAGTGCTGAGCTGTAGTCTATTAGCATGGCGCCTCTGCCTGGCCTCAATCGTACGATGATTGTTTTGCATTCTTGGTGCAAACAATGCCATGCCACCTCGTCGCCTGAGCGGCCTGTTGGCTGCCTAGCGGATACATCCAGCATGTATCTTAAATGGATACCGCAGTTGGTATTCTGTGCAGCAGTGTATCCAGAAGGACACCTGTAGAAGATGCGGCAGGAAGATACTTGTAGAAAATGTTAGATGCGGCAGAAGATACTTGGAGAACAGATGCGGCAGAAGATACTTGGAGAACATGTTGCGGCAGAAGGATACTTGTAGTAAATGTTGCAGGGCAGCAGGGCAGCAGGGCTGCGCCAAATGTACAATCTCGATGCAGGGATTCGCAAACAAAACCGGGAAATAAAAATAAGGTCCCAATCTCTGGAGCCTATAGTAAAATAATTAAACTTGAAATGGTAATAGAACTAAATTATGTAGGATATATAATTAACGAAAGAGTTATATTGCTGTCAGGAGGAGCAGACTCGTCCGTCTGCAAAAAGGATCCCTGGTCTGAATATGGTAGAGTGTATTATTCCGCTAAGCAGGTACATTATTTGTGTTCGCTCCGGAAAGTCAACTTAACTCACTTGATGAGGGCATCAGCTCTTAATCTATTTCAGTATACATGTAAACTCCAAACATGACGAAATATTAGGGGAGTTATTTCTCCGATCGAACGATCCTAGATTAGGTTACACGAGGCCGGTTTGTTAAGAATGTGTGAGAAGTCATGGATTTACTTTACTTTATTCTCCAAATCAGCCAAACATGCCACCTATACATGCCACGGTACCGGCAAAAAGCACGCAATATATAAAATATAACAAACAATAATGGCAAGGTCTTTGTCAGTTACATCCTTTAATAAACACTCTTCACTGATGGAAAGACTCTAGAGTCAATGCAATTCATGAGTAAGTGTTTCACACAGATTGCGGCTTGGTGGCAACGGCATGGTGGTGCATCCGGTCCCATGTATAGGTCATTTAGGTGATTGAGGTAAATCACGTGCGTCCCGTGCTTAAACGGTTAATTAACACTTGGTCTCCCCTATTAAAAAATCTGGTGTCCGACTCTCCTTAGGATGGTTTAACTGCAAGCATTTTTTGTTCCCTCTGTTGCCATGAGCCGTTCCATCGTGATGTTATACTTGAGTAGATTTAATGTATGGAGATGAATTGTTCTTGATGGGTAGACACCCGTTTAGCGAGGGAATCTGCTCGCTCGTTTTCTCTTAATCCCACGTGTCCAGGTATTCAGCAGAACTCGACCGCTTGACTCGTCTCGAACATCGTGAATAGGTCGTGTTGCATTTAATCGATGAGCAAGGTGATCAAAGTACTGAGTTTTCAGCGGTGTGAGAACACTCAGACTGTCTGAAACTATAACATTTTTTGGGGGGTGGTCACTTTTTTGAAATGGAGATGGTCAATTAGAGTGTGTGCAGCTCTGCAAAAAATACAGAGGCCTCCTGGGGTGGGTGGTCGAACGTGAGGTTCCTCCGACCACGGCGGCAGCTCCCACTCCGTCCGATGTTTTGGAGCCGCGTTTGGGGTACGTTTGCAACGTCTGCTTTTGGGGTACGTTTGCAATTCTAGGTTGACAGCGGTGGGCTGATCATCCACGTTGGTTTGTTCATATGAAGAATTCGATAGGAGAATGGCGGCTTGATTGCTTTGCGGCTGATGTTCAGCGAGGTCAGTAAGTTGTCCACGCGTAGAGAAGAGGGTGGGTATATATTCTTCTTAGCCTCAAGGAGGCGTTCATCGAGAACGTTGGTGACGTCGCTAAGTGCTGGGCTGTTGATGTAGCTCCTTCTCTTAAAATAGTACTGTAGCGAGAGTTTATCTCTCCGGAGCGGAAGAGGAAGCTCGTTAGCGAGCACGTACAGAGAACCGATGGTGTGGAATGGAACGCGCCGGTTGTGATACGCAGAGCGTTGTTTACGATGATGGAGATAGGTTCAAGGGTGGTTTTACCTGATGAACCGTACACAACGGCTGAAAAATCAATGTGCCAGCGTATTGTTGTTCTGAATAACGTCATGCCGGTGTCCAAATCAGCACCGAATTTCAGGGATGTTACCGAGAAGATAAGTCAGGTTGCCTTTTTGCAGCGAGTCACCAGGGCTCTATAATAGGGTCGCTATGTGAGTTTAGGGTCCCACACAAAACCGAGGTAGTAACGTATCCTTTCTCGACGTCGAAAAATATAGAAACCACATGTTCCCCTCGGACAAATGCTTGGCAAATGTCATATTTCAGTCAAACGTGGGGGTCCGTCTTAGAGTGGCACTTGCGGCCGTCACACTGGATGCTGTTGAGACCCGCATGCATTTCAAGGTTGTCGACAAGGCGCAAGTTGATCATTCTTTCCATAGTCCTACAGAGGACGCTGGTATGAGCAATGGGGCGATAGTTATTTGGGTCACCATGGAATTTCCCAGGTTTGGGTATTGGGATAACTATAAATTTCCGCTTAAGTGAAGTTACACGTGTATGGTCTATGACGCAGTGTAGTTCGGGGAGGGAGAACGGTTTGTTGTAGCCCTCTTCGTTTCTAGAAGTAAAGTTAAGATGTTCACTTACTCGCAAGTCCTCTTCCCGTTGGTAAACAGCCGTGTAATTTGATGTTTGCAATATCAGGCTTAAGGTCTACAGATACAGATTCAGACACTAGGCCGCATCCCCCAGAAAGAGAGGGCGGCCGACGGCAAGACGCACCTCACACCCTCATACGCTCACACTCACACAACTTAGCACTTTTGTGCTAAAGGGTCCGGCCGGTACCCCCTCAACATACAATCTGGGTCACGAGTGCACTCCGAGGATCCGTCGTCAGCAGTAGGGCCCGACAGTTTTCACTGGTTTACCCCCGCCGCGTCATAATGGCCGGGCCCCCCCCCCCCCACCCATGACCATCCCGACAGCGGGATGCCAAGGACGGGAAAGCACATCAGAGCAGCTTCAAAATGAACCATTCCCAACCATTCTCCACTCACGCCTGTTCATTGCACGCTCTCTCGCTACCTCCACACTCATGTCCTTCCTTCCCAACGCCTGCTTCACACCATCGATCCACCCAAACTTTGGTCTACCTCTAGGCCTGCGACCACTCGCCTCCGCATTTATCACCCTTTTCACCAATCTCCCTTCATCCATACTCTCCATGTGCCCAAACCATCTCAGAACACGCGAATCCACTCTGTACTCAAACTTCTACACCATCCCTGTTCTGTTTCGAACAACGTCGTTGGTGATTCGATCTCTCAGCGTTACTCCAGCCGTGCTCCTCAAACATTTCATCTCGAAAACATTCAACCTTCTTCTCTCCACTGCTCTCACCCCCCAAGCCTCAGCTCCGTAGAGCACAGTTGGGACAACAACACCCTCATATAGTCCTCTCTCTGCTTCCATCCCCAACGTCCTACAGCTCATTACACTCTTAAGTACATCCCTCCTTCACTCGCGCCTTCACTTCAGTTTACACTTGTTCAGTTATCTCCACGTGGGAGCCCAGATACTTAAAACACTGAACTTCCTCCATGAGCTCTTTATTTAGGGTGACACTAATTTTGCTCGCATCGACAGACCTCCAGCATCTCATTACTATACTCGTACCGACGTTCACTCGAAGGTTCCTCCTCTCACACACTCTACGAAACTCAGACACTAGCCCACATAGCTTCTCCTCCGAATCCGCAACCAGGGCCGCATCCTCAGCAAACAGCAACTGGCTCAACTGCCAACTCCGCCCTTTCGCTTCCAACAGTTCCAAGCCACACCCCAGCACACTCGCGTTCACCTCCCTGACCACTCCATCCATATAGAGGTTGAACAACCAGGGAGACATCACGCAGCCTTGTCTCAGTCCCGCTTTCAATATGAACCTATCACTCACCTCGCTCCCCACTCTGCCACATACTCGGCTGCCAGCATAAAAACTCTGCACCACTTTCAACAGAAGTCCGCCCATTCCATACAAACGCAACACCCTCCACAACGCTTCCCTGTCAATCCTGTCGTAGACCTTCTCCAGATCCATGAAGGCCCAGAACACATCATTTCCTTTGGCAAGGTACTTCTCACAGACCTGTCTCGCTGCAAAAATCTGATCGGTACACCCACTAACACTCCTAAAGCCACACTGTTCCTCTCCAATTGCGCAGTCCGTAGAATCTCTAATCCTATTGATCAGCTTTCTCCCGTACAACTTACCAACCACACATAACAGACTAATACCTCTCGAGTTGCAGCATTCATTTTTATCCCCTTTGCCCTTACATAGCGGAACAATGCAGGCACTGCGCCACTCACTCGGTACCACGCCTGCCACAAAACACAAGTTCAGTAACCTCACCAACCATTCGACAATCGTTATCCATCCTTCTTCAGGCACTCGGTCGCAACGCCATCCAAACCAGGGGCTTTCTCTGCTTCCATCACCTCCACTGCCTCCTGCACCTCTTCCCTGGTGATGTTTTTCTCCCCAAACTGGCATCCGAGCATCAGCACCCACAGCAACAATGTCAGCCTCTCTGTCATATTCGGCATTCAACAACTCATCAAAATACTCGGCCCACCTCTTCCATACATCACCACTTTCCAACAACAACTGGCTGTTTTCATCTTTCACCACTTCCTCCTTTCCGGTCTCTACCTTTCTCACCCTCTTCACCTCTTTCCAAAACATCTTTTTGTTCTCCTCAAAATTCTGGCACAAACGTCTGCCCCACCTGGCATCAGCGTTCCTTTTGGCTCTCCTCACCACCCGCTTCACCTCGTTTCTCCTCTCTTTGTAGCTTTGATGAGCCACCTCCGACTTCACCTGCAGCCACTCCTCAAACGCTCCTCTTTTCCGTGCCACCGCCAGTTTGACCTCCTCGTTCCACCACTCGCAGTCTTTATTCCCGCATCCGCCCACACGGCACGCACCACACACCTTCTTTGCGCATCTCAGCAACGCATCTCTTAACGTCTCCCATTCTTCCTCCACATCTCTCAGGTCTTGTCCTCTCACGTTGTCATGTTCCTCTTTCAACGCCTGCTGGAACTCCTCGGCTCTACTTTTCACATTCAGTCCACTCACTTTCACTACCTCTCTTCCTCCTCCCACTCGTTTGTTACCCTTCCACTTCTGCTCCACTCATAATCTACCTTCCACCAGCAGATGGTCAGACACTCCTTCACCCTCCCTTCTTAACACCCGCACATCCAACAGCCTCCCCACCACTCTCCTCGATATCAGCACAAAATCCATCAATGCTCTCTGCACCATTGCACCATGGGCCATCTTTACCCATGTGTACTTGTGAATATCTCGTTTCTTGAACAAACTGTTCCCGACCACCAACTCCTGTTCCATACACAGACCTATCAGGTTTTCTCCATTGTCATTTCTACCGGGAACGCCATACCTTTCTATCTTATTCTCCCCCCCTACATCTCCAACTCTTGCAGTAAGGTCACTCAGTACAACTACATTGAAATTACCTCCAAAATCCTCAATACACTCTCTTAGGTCAGTCCAGAATTGCTCCCTCTCCTCTTCACTCCTCTCACTGCCAGGTTCGTAAGCACTCACAAATGCCCATCTTTCTACGCCTAACTTAACTTTCACCCACATCAATCTTGTGGACACCTTCTTCCATTCGGTAGTGCTACTAGCCAACCGATCACTCAATATCAAGACCACACCTTCTCGTGCCCTACCTTCCTCCACACCAGACTTTCTTCAACTTACCACATCAAACTCACATTCGCCCTTACCTTTCAGCTTCGTCTCACCCAGCGCCAACACATCAAACTTCCTCCTCACAAACATCTCACCAACCTCCCTCCTCTTTACATCATTCGTACTACAGTCACGCACATTCAGCGACCCTAACAATAGGGTTCGGAGAGGCGTGTGCCTCTCTTCCCCCCGCTCGTCTTGCCGTCTTCGAGGAAAGGTTTTACAGAGAACGGGATTCCTAGCCCCTTCGCTCCGTCCCGTACAGTCGCCTATTACGACACTCAGGGGTTCCGGTAGCACGATTCTACTCCCGGCTACGGGCGCCCCTTTAGTTGCCTTCTACGACACGCGGTGGATACGGTAGTAAGATTCTAAAGCCCCGGCTACAAGGCTATACATTGTGTTGAACACTTTAAATAAGTTCTATTAAGGTCTGAGCTAGTTTATTTGCGATTTCCGCGTGGGAAGAATAAATTTTGCCTCCGTCTGAAAGAATGTTGATTGGTTGGATTTATTTCCCACTCGTGAAAGAGGCGGGGTTTCGGTTAATAGTGTTGACTAACTGAGCCCAGAATTCTCGTTTCATCTCCACTCGGAATTTTTGATACACGGCAGCTGCCCTTTTCCACGCTATTCAGCGGAAAGAAGGTTGAAGGGGCATATTGGGGGTTGCTTGCTTCTGCTGCAGCTTAAAACTTTTTGTACAGTTGGACGACGAGGTCGTTTTCCTAAAGGTTTTCGGGGAAGCCATCCATATCGCTCCACGCAATGTGTGCCGAGTATTCCTCCCAGTTGGTATTCCGGTAGTTGAATCGAGTTCTTGTGGGGCAAGGTTTCTTGGTTGGTTAGTGAGAAGCGATAGGATGACTGGTTTAAGGTCGCTGCCGTGTGTTGAAATCATAACTCCCAATAGAGTTGGGTTCCCAGAGTGGGAGAGTATATGGATAAGTCGACGGGGAAATGGGTGCGTTGCTCGTCGTTGAGAAGGGCCAGGTTGTGTTTATGATGTTAGCCAGAATAACTCCCCTGGGGTCTGTTCTCACGCATCCTCATGTTTCATGGTAGCTGTTGAAGTCCTTCGTGGCGGTGTGGTCTTCGTTGCGGTGTAGGATATATTTGGGATTATGAAGGTGGCGGTCTCTCGGAGTTTGATCTCTTGGAAGCCTATCACAAATGGCTAATGAGTGGCGATTAGGGATAGTGATTTTCTTTCATGTTTCCGAGTCCCTGGCAGATCCACTGAAGTATTTTGGTGTTCATTTCAAGGCTGTTCACAATCAGACCTTTATAATCTAGAGCGTTGGCGTGATTTGCTAGAAATTTCGTGGTGTTCGCGTTTTTGAGTTTGCCCAACTGTTCGGGGTCGAGAGTGTTCACGGGAGTGTCCGCCTTCGGTAGAAGGTTGGCTGCTGTGATTGCTGCAGTTTCAGCTGCGAGTACTCCTGTGGGAAGACGAGTTTTTGTGCTCTTTGTGTTTGCTTTGTGAGCGAGTGTGTTCTTCTTCTGTGGTAGCATTTTTGATTTGCGTGGCTGGTTGTGTAGAATGCAAGCTATTTGGCCAGGTAAGATGACTGGTTGTTGATGGTCTCGCGCATGAGTTTTTCGAGATAATTTTCATATACGACGTCGTTAAGACAGTGATCGTTCTCGCTGGTGGCGTAATCGAGAGTCTGGTTTAATAACGGGGGATCGTGTACCTCGCACTGTTTTCCACGAATGAGAGAGGTGGAGGTAATTCTGGATTCTTGTCCTGGCGAGCCGTTATTTGCAAGTTGTTACTGATCTTTTTGCCCAGTGGTGCCAGGGCATCAAAGGCTTTTTCATCTATTTGCCTTTTCGTTTATGTAGTAGTGAGCCTTGCTGCGTGGTCAACTGCTGAGAATGCATCCATCTCGGAGTCCTCCTGGGCACCGCAAAAAATATTTCTAGGACTGTCTATCTCTAGTGCAGAGGCGGTTGCTGGGATGAATGAGGAAGCACTGCAGACAGGGGGAGTGTTGAAGTTTTGTTACGATGTTGACCTGACTATGTGTGGATATCATCGGGGAAGTTTGGTTGAATTGACGATTTGGCTGCTTTGTCTTAATAAAGGCGATTTGGGCTATCGTCTTTCCAGATTTACAAGTGTTTACAAGTGTTCACAAGTGTAGGAAGACAACAACTGGCCTATTGGCCCAAACTAGGTTGCCTTTTGATAGCAAGAGGGTTAGTTCTGGAGTCTAGGAGGCCTATTATCCCAAACTAGGTAGCCTTTTGATAGCAAGAGGATTAGTTCTGAAGTAGAACATCTAAGAGAGCTTCGTGAGCCATTTCTAATTTATTTATAACAACAGGAAATGGAACGGCTTAGCCATTTATCGGCGATTTATGTAGAACTTATTGAGCCGCGACTTGAACATTTTAATTGTATTGCTGTTTACAACCTCCGCTGGAAGTTTTTTCCTTTCTTCGACAACTCTATACGTGAAGAAATTGAGCGTGATATTGAGTGAAAAACGTTTCCCAACGATTTTGTATCCATTGTTCCTAGTCACTTCGTTTGTATCTAGAGTGAAAAGACTCGCTCGGTCGACGTTTTAATAACCCTTCCAATTTTTCACACTTGTATCATGTCGCCTCTGACTCGACGTTTCTCCAGCGAATAATGATTGAGTTCACGAAGCCTGTCTTCGTACGATTTAGTCCGCAGCGAGGGGATGAGTTTGGTAGCTCTACGTTGAACCTTCTCAAGTTTAATAACGTCTTTTCTAGGGAATGGAGACCAGAATTGAACAGCATACTCGAGATGTGATCTAACAAATGCATTAAATAACTTAAGCATAATGTGTTGGTTTTTGTACGAGATAGTGCGGGATATGATACCAAGCATTTTATTGCCTTTCTGGGCAGCATCGTTACATTGAATATCCGCGTTTGTGGTTATGAGTACCTATGTGCATAACTCTGCATTTGTCTACATTAAATTTCATTTAATGTAGACATTAAATTCCATTTGTCTACATTAAATTTCATTTAATGTAGACAAATTCCATTTGTCACTTTCCTGACCAATCAACAATTTTGTTCAAGTCTAGTTGGATCTGCTGACACTCTAGTTCAGTTTGCACTTTTCCTCCAATCTTAGTATCGTCTGCAAACTTGCTAATGTTTGAGAGTACGTTGCTATCGAGATCGTAATGAATATCATAAATAGAACTAGCCCTAACACGGATCCCTGAGGCAGCCGCTTCTAATATTAACCCGAGGGGAGGAAATTCCGTTAAGTACAACTCGCTGCCGTCTGTCCGTAAGCCAGCATTTTATTCATTTGTTAGGCTTGCCTTGAATACCGATGCTGTGCAATTTACTAAGTAGGCGCTTGTGTGTGAGGGACTTTATCAAAGGCCTTTTGAAAGTCAAGGTGAATGATATCGATTGGACATTTTATGCCGTGGATTTCGATTATAATTCATAAAAAGAGTAGCAGATTTGTAAGACAGGAACGGTTGTGTCTAAAGCCATGCTGGGAGTCGCCAATCAATTTGTTTGATTCTAAGAAATCTGTAATTTAATCCGTTATCAAACTTTCCATCAAACTTGCCTTATGACTGAGGTGAGACTGATTGGACGGTAGTTGCCGGGACACTTTCTGTCCCTTATTAAAAAATTGGGGTAACATTGGTCGCTTTCCATTTAGAGGATCAGGTGCCGTTTGTGAAAGATTGGGTGAAAATGTTTGATAGATGTTCGGCGATTTCGTTTCTAGTCTCTTTTAGAGTTCTAGGATGAATTTGGTCTGGTTCTGTAAATTTGGTGACTTTCAATTTATCTATATATTTATGAACTTCGACGGGGGAAAAGTTCACTGTGGTGAGGGCTCCAATTTGTTTTGCCGCTATGATATCATCAGGATTAGGAATATCCTGATTCTCTACCGTAAATACAGAGCAAAAGTATTCATTAAGTAGAACACTCATCTTGGTGTCGTCCAATTCTAGCTCACCGACATCGTTCTCGAGGGGACAGATTTAGAATTTTTTGCTCGAAATATAACTAAATTGTGTCAGAGTAGTTTTGGCATTAGTAGCAATTTCATTTTCATAATCTTTCTTCTTACGTTTCAGGACCTTCTTTAGATCTCATCTGCTAATTTTGTAATTATTTTTTGCTACGTCGTCATGTGGATGTCTCTGCTTCATCGAATGCTTTGCTTTCTTTCGTGAATTAAGGCGTTGCAATTCTCCTTTCCAGTATTTGGGCTGATAGGCTGCTGTTCACCTGTTTTTGCGCGGGATATGCTCATGTTCGATATTTTTAAGTGCAGTCAAGAAATTGTCAAGCGATTGATTGACATCTTGTTCGAGGGTTTATTTGCTGACACCATTGATTCTCTTAAGCCATCAAAATTACCTTATCTGAAGTTAGGGACTTTTTCGCAGTTTGTTGATGTCTTCAACTCGAGCTCCATCAAAAAACGGATACAGTTGTGGTCTCTAGTTCCGAGTGATTCGCCCACTTTGACGTTCGTGACATGAAAGTCCCTTGCACTAAATATGAGATCAAGAATGTTGCTACCTCATGTAGGTGTCTTCACCATTTGAGTCATGAACTTATCGTCTGCAAAATTAAAAAGACGTTGGCCGGTGACAGTACATTCGTCTGATTCCCAATTAATATCGGGAATATTGAGTTCGCCAAGCACAATACTGTGTTGTGTTATGACAACATCGACGAGGGTGTTGTAAAGATCGATATCATCTGCAACCTTGCTTTTAGGGAGCGATAGACGAGAGTGATTTGACATTTTATATGATTACCGACTACTTGGATTGATACTATGTCGTGCCTGTTGTTTGGAATGGTGACTTCTATTACTTGCAGGGTGTTTTTCACGAGAAACAGCACTCCTCCGCTATCTCGGCCTTGTCTATCGTTGTGAAATAGTGTGTAACCGGAAAGAGTATATTCGCCTGAACAATGCCTGGTGCTCAATTTCATTCACGATTCTGTGATTGCTATTATGTCGATACTTTCATTCAAGGCTTGGATTCCTAGTTCTTCGATTTTGTCCTTGAGACTTCTAGCGTTCCCGAAGTAATATTTGAGAGTACCGTTAGTCACATTGAATTGATTTGCTTGAATTATTTTGTTTCTACTCCGAGGTCTTGTGTCGGAGCCAAGACTTTTAATTTCGTTTACACGGGTTGTACTAGCGGAGCTGCGACTACTGCCTTACTCGGACTGGATTGATGACAGAATTTTTTTTGCTAGGACCTGTGATGGTGTTTTGATAGGCACTTTTGTTTGTTGTGTATCTCGTGTTGAAACGGGCGGAGGTCGCTGTGTCGTTTCGTCGGGCACTGCTGGCGGTGTTGTTGGTATTATATCGTTTACGTTTTATGACTTATTTTCGTTGACAAGTCCTGCGCCGTTGTTTTTAAGGATGTTTTCGATAGTATCAAGCCTATACGTGTTAATGCGAGCCTTGTTGGTAATTCTATTATTGTTCTAGTACTTTGGGTCGATCATCGTATTCCAATAATCAGAGAAAGAGATTTTCTGAGCTTTGCAGAAAGTTGCTAGGCGATTGTTAAGCGAAATCATCTTGCTTAACTTGTATCTACTTTGGTTCGGATGAGGCAGGATACCAGTGACATGGAGGTTCGCGTGTGAAGGTTTGATGTTGTTTAGCATGGCTTCATACCTTTTCCATGTTGATTCCGTCTGCGACACGTCTTTAGCTCTGACTTGTATTATAATTCACTTAGATGAATGTATCCTTTCCTTTGTGATTATGCCTTCGACCTCGTCAATTTTCAATCAACTTTGCAGAGTATTTTTCAGTTGAATTCTCCCTTTTCGTTGATTTGATTTGAAGGAGGTGACATTGTAATCACCAATCACAATAATTCTCTCTGTATTCTGAGAGTCCATTTCATCGGGCAATACATCGAATCGGTCTCGTGTATTGGGTCGAAAGTGGTCCAACGTGTGTTGCATTGTCACAGCGTGACTGCCTCCTACTAACTACAGTTGACTACAGTGCCTCGCTATCTTTGACTGACTTTCTATCGGTTTAATACGATCGTTTGTCTCAGCGTCTAGAGCCGAAAGTTTCTTGGCAAATTCGGAGTCTAGGTGCACCCGGAGTTGTATCACTTGATTTTGGGTGGCCTCGACAGTTTCTTGACTGCTGCTAATTCGCTGATTATCAGATCTTCAAATTCGTGAAACTGTTTCAGCACGTTTTCCATCAGCTATCAATCGGGTATCCGTGTTGACTGTCTCTGTTATGGATGAGCTATTGGATGAGACTGTCTCTGTTTTGGATAAACCATCGAAGGCGTGACTGAATTGTGCTTTCAGTTGTTTGGTTTCTTCTGCTGCTTGACAAAATTTACAGCGCAATGTTTTGCATTCCCTATTTGAGGGACTGCTACGCAAAATCCTGGCAGAGCCAGAAGAACTTTGGCAATCCATTAGTTCGGGGGCGTACGAGGTGTGGCAGATGCCACATTCTAGCTTAGTCTGAACCATCTTGGACTGTTATAGAATTCACCGGTTGGAAAATTGACCGTTAGCATGAGTTCTATTCCTTGTGATTTCTTGTAGACAGCAGATATGAGTGCGATACTATAACTAGACGCGGGATGTAACGATTATGTCGACGGTTCGAAAACAGAATTAAAACGGGAATAATACGAAGGAGAGTAGGATGCGCGTATCGTCGAATGCGCGTTAGTGCAAGGTAACTTGTTATTGCTGGAATTGGGTTGATTCGGCTTGTTTCCGTGTAACTCTGCGTTCGTTTAGTGAGATAGTTATTTCATTTTGGTTCATGAATACTTGGCAGTCGCAGTTGCCTGCCTCATGGAAGCATGAGCAGTGGTAGCATTTAGGGTGGCGGGCTGTGAAGTCTTTCGTGTCTTGCTCGCCGGCGCACTTCTTACAACGTTGGAGTGTATGCGGCTGGCAGTTTGTGATGACGTGGCCTTATTCAAGGCATTTTTTGCACATTGTAGGTCATGATGCAACTGGGTAGGCTTTAGTTCTTCATTGTTCACCCGGGATTACTATGAATTCCGGTGCGTCGTATCCTGGGAAGGTAATTTGATGTGCGGCAGAACTTTCGTTACGAGATTTTATCAAAGATGCTTGGCGGATTTCAGTAATTCCGTAATTCTCAGTCAGACCTTCAGCAAAAGCACTGAGGTCGGTTGTAGGTGTATCGCGGGAGGCGTATATAATTCGTTTGGTATCGTTGAAGGACGGATGTATTCCAACTGTAACTTTGAGTTTGTTTATGTGGGTAATCTTTCGTATAGCGTTACATTGTTCCGGTTCTACGTTGAATGTGTTTCGACTTTTCTCCAAGTTGTTTGGAGAGTGACTTCATCATTTTAAATTGATTTGTTTGCAGGGCAACTTTGCTTGCATCGCTTCCTTTGAGCGTTATGAGAAAGTGGGTGAGGAATGGTGCAAGTATTTTCTCCTTGATAAAAGAGTTTCCGGAAAGAGCGCATCGAGACAACAGCCTCTCGTAGCCCGACCCCGTGGCCTATCTAGTATTGGAGAATCACTCTCTTCATCTCATCCTCTGCATTATTTCTGTTGCCGGTAGGGTTTCCGTTTACTTTGCAGTAAAAGCAGTGCGGTTCTTCGAATTCACACGACTAGGGAGCTTCCCGTTTGTCATGGTCTTCTTTGGAGCAGTATGAGCATCTTTGCTTACCATTACAGTTTCACTTGCGTGTCCGTATTTATGGCATTTATAACTTCGCATCGGACGTCTCTCGAATAGTGTAACCTTGGTTTTGGTAGCTCAGAGGGTAACGTCTAGGTATTTAGATGAGGTAGGGCAGTTGAATTTTAGTATTAGGGCTGTGGTGGTCTCTGAATTTGATGTGATTTATGGTGCGATTTTTGATTCGACAACGCAGTCTTCGTATTGAACGAGTAGAGTGATGTACTCTTCGATTTCCTCCTTCGGGATATCTTCAACGTAAATCGAACATTGACTTGTAGAGAATGTCGGGGGTGGCACAATTTTGAATGACTTGTCACATAGTTTAGTTTTGGAGATAATTGAGTCACATTGAACTTTCGTGTTTACTCTGATGGCAGAGCGTTCGTGGCCGCTGGTGGCGACGCTCAGGACTGGGTGGTCAGTGAAAGAGCCGAGCTCTTTTCTCAGAGTGTATAGACAAATATACGTCTGTCGTTGGGGTCGAACGTGATTTTCAGGTGTTCGGGATAGGTATGACTATTGTTGAACAAGTTGTGTTCATTAAATGCCGTGTATTTCTTCTTCCTTGCAGCCCTCGGAGCTCGGTGAGGGGTTTTGTGGGGTGGAGAGTCGTCGCAGTTATTGTCCGATGTGGAGGTAGAGGTACTTGCGTAAGTTGCAGGATTCTTAGTTTGTTGGTTCTTTACGAGTTCGTGGATATGGAGAAAAATGGTCTTGACATCACCCTTGAGTTTTGTTAGACGGTCGTCAATTGTGCAATATGTTCTGCGTCGAAAACTTCAGCTTCCTGCTCAGAGAGTCCGATCGCTTGGCTTAGTAGATTCCTGATTTCCTGGACGTTCCTGGTTAACTCGTCGATGCTGTCGTCTCTCCGGTCATCTTCGGCGGAAGTGGCGCTGGTCATCTAGGAGAGGCTGACGTTCTTGGCCGTTGGGATCTTGGTCTTTGTCACTCTGGAGAGGGTGCTGGTCCCTACCAGGTGGGGCTTCTTCCTTCCCCCTATTGAACCCATGGTTCGCACCAGGATCCAGGGGCTACCTCTCAATGGCCTACTGGATGGTTATAGAGAATCTACGATTAACGGTACACGACAACTGTTCAGGCAATCAAGTGTGAACAAACGCGAATTCCTTGTACCAGAAGGATACTTCATTATAATTGAGGTCCCTATTACAACGAACACAGTGTTCTCTTAGCGGGACAAGAAAGAGCGATGATTGGGTTAGGAGCCAGGCAAAGGAACGAAGAGAACGAGTTCTCGAATAACGAATTCTCGTAAGGAAATTTATACCGGGTGACATAAAATAGTGATCGATTCTGTCATTCTTTAAAGAGATACTGGGTTCAGTTTCAAAGACAAAAGTAAGCACTAGATAACGGGATTCGTCAACTAATGGAAATTGTTATCATTATTAAAGTATAGCATTGACAACGTTGCGATCGCATTCGTGCAAATAGTGTATAAATTTCACATAATTCAGCGATGCAGCCTCATATAATTTCCTACACAAATTGTCCCTCTATTTTAAAACAAACGACATAAAAAATAACAAAAGATTAGCACACAAAATGCAACACACCAAAATATTGGGATCGTATATGCCTCTAAAAGGGCAAAGGAGATAAAAATGAATGCTGCAACTCGAGAGGTATCAGTCTGGTATGTGTTGTTGGTAAGTTGTACGGGAGAGTGCTGATCAAAAGGATTAGAGACAGTACGGACTGCGCAATTGGAGAGGAACAGTGTGGCTTTAGGAGTGGTAGAGGGTGTACCGATCAGATATTTGCAGTGAGACAGGTATGTGAGAAGTACCTTGCCAAAGGAAAGGATGTGTTCTGGGCCTTCATGGATCTGGAGAAGGCATACGACAGAATTGATAGGGAAGCGCTGTGGAGGGTGTTGCGTTTGTATGGAGTGGGCGGACACCTGTTGAAAGCAGTGCAGAG
>SDVV010012459.1:0-15454 GCA_016164225.1 Gammarus roeselii
TGTTCTGATTCGAACCACGTCGTTGGTGATCCGGTCTCTCAGCGTTACTCCAGCCATGCTCCTCAAACACTTCATCTCGAAAACATTCAACCTTCTCTTCTCTGCTCTCACCCCCCAAGCCTCAGCTCCGTAGAGTACAGTTGGGACAACAACACCCTCATACAGCCCTCTCTTTGCTTCCATTCCCAACGTCCTACAGCTCATTACACTCTTCGGTGCACCCAACACTTTACATCCCTCCTTCACTCGCGCCTTCACTTCAGTTTCCACTAGTTCAGTTTTCTCCACATGGGAGCCCAAATTGGGAAAAGGAATATCTGTGAAAGTAATAGGCTGTGAATATAAATATTCTGTGCTATTGGAAAGAATGATAGATTTTTTCTTTTAATAGTACACATTAATCTAAATTGTGTCGAAAACTCCCAATACCTTTTTAACAAAATGCCTAGAGATTGGTGCTCGGCCTGCTTCAAAGTTCCTAACTTAGCTTGAGGTCCTAAAGGAAATAGTCTGAAAAGGTGTGAAAAATGCTAACATATTCTTAACATCTGTCATTTGTTGCTAGAGGTGTTAGTGATCCAAAAAAACGAAGCGTTTCTATTTCATTGCCCTAATGGCAAAGGCTGCAACGTTGAAGAAAATTAAAATTCGCACTGTGTGAAAGTAAAGAAGGCATCATGGAAGAGTAATGCATGCAAAGGACAAGAAAATATCGATATTGTTTGCGCATAATGTGATGAATGTTTCTGCAAATCTTGTTCAAAAGTGTCCGGTGCTGGACTGATGTGCTACAGGATGCTGGGGAAATCATTTAAATGGTTTTGCAGCAGGTTGTGACCTGTTTCGATGTTAAAAACAAAACGGCTGAGGGGAAACAGGACCAAATGATTAGTGTGCAGAGCACTGCCAAACCTGCTGATGGTCACTGTACCTCACTGTCCACTGGCAATCTGGGTACAGAAATGGCTGCTAGTGACCAGAACAGTGATATGGTGAGTGACATTGGTGTAGATACAGATGTTACTGATATGATAAATTCCAGTAAAAATTGCGATAGGGAAAATGAGTGATACTGGAGAGTAAATGGAAGATAATTTACCAAAAGTGAACAACACAAAACTCTGCAGATTCTATTTGAATAGCAAATGCAGGTATGGAGTGTCAGGAAAAGACTGTGGCTTCACCCACCCAGCTTGTGAGCTTGGGTCAAATAAAAACTAGTAGCGATCAAGAAAATGAACGTGGCCTAAGTGGGCATAAACAAAAACTAGTACTCACAGCAAAAAGCCTGAAACACTGCTCATTCTCTTGAAAAAACAAGTGCAAGTATGGAGTGTTGGGGAATGGATGTGGCTTTACCCACCCAAAGCATTGCAATAAGTTCATGGAATTGGGAAGGTATGGTTGCAAAAGTGATGAACTCCATAAGAAATTCCATCCAAGGATCGTATCGTCATATGCAATGCACCAAAAACAGGTGTGAGTGGCTGCATATTAGAAAAACAAGAAAACCACTTGAGTCCCAGCAAGACAAAACTACTGCAGCCAGCAAACAAAGAAATGCCCATCATGGCCCATCACAGCAACACCCAAACGTTGACCACGTTGGCCAAAGAGGTTTGGTCAAACAACAGCCTCGATTACACGACACGCTCTTCAAAAACCGCGCCCAACAGGTTCCTCTTGCGGCCTCAATGGGAGGTCACTCTCGTTACAGTGACCAGTACAGGCCTACTTGTGATGGCAGATGCCCTCTTGGTGATGCCCGCGTGAGTCCATCTGTAGCGGTACATGGCCATCACCACATGTCTGGTACAAGGTTGGTGCCCAAAATCATGATATCATTCCTTTATTGAGAAGCAAATGGGAGCAGCTAAAAGTTAGTTTAGCTTTGTATTCAACCCAAATCCCGCAAAAGGAAGTAATCTTGCGCTAACGCGCATCCGAAGATACGCGCATCCGACTCTCCTTTGTATTATTCCCATTTTTATTCTGTTTTTGTACCGTCGACATAACCGTCTCATCCCGCATCTAATTATAGTATTGCTTTCATATCTGCTGTCTACAAGAAATCTCAAAAAATAGAACTCAAGCTAACTGTCAATTTTCCAACCCGTATATTCTATAACAGTCCAAGATGGTTCAGACTAAGCTAGAATGTGGCATCTGCCACACCTCGTACGCCCCCGAACTAATGGATTGCCAAAGTTCTTCTGGCTCTGCCATGACTTTGCGTAGTAGTCCCTCAAATGGGGAATGCAAGACATTGCGCTGTAAATTTTGTCGAGCGGCGGAGGAAACCAAACAACTGATAGCACAAATCAGTCACGCCTTCAATGGCTTATCCAAAACAGAGACAGTCTCATCCAATGACCTATCCATAACAGAGACAGTCAACACGGATACCCTATTGATAGCTGTTGAAATGAAATTGTAAAACGTTCTGAAACAATTTCATGAATTTAAAGATATGTTAAGCAGTGAATTAGCAGCAGTCAAAGAAACTGTGGAGGCCACTCAAAATCAAGTGATAAAACTCCAAGTGCACCTAGACTCCGAATTCGCCAAGAAACTTTTGGCTCTAGACGCTGAGACAAACGATTGTATTAAATCGATAGAAAACTCAGTCAAAGATAGCGAGGCACTGTACTCAACTGTAGTTAGTAGGAGGCAGCCACGCTGTGACAAAGCAACACACGTTGGACTACAATCTCACCACTTTCGACCCAATACACGTAACCGATTCGATGTATTGCCCAATAAAATGGACTCTCAGAATACGGAGGAAATTATTGTGATTGGTGATAACAATGTCACCTTCAAATCAAATCAGCAAAAAGGGAGATTTCAACTGAAAACACTCGGCAAAGCTGATTTGAAAATTGACGTGGTCGTAGGCATAATTGCAAAGGAAAGGATACATTCATCTAAGCAAATTATAATAAAAGTGGGAGCTAAAGGCGTGTCGCAGACGGAACCAACATGGAAAAGGTGTGAAGCTATGATAAAAAAACATCAAACCTTCACACGCGAACCTCTATATCACTGGTATCCTGCCCCATCCGAACCAAGGTAGATACAAGTTGAGCAAGATAATTTTACTTAACAATCGCCTAGCAACTTTCTGTTAAGCCCAGAAAATCTTTCTCGGATCATTGGGATACGATGATCGACCCAAAGTTCTATAACTTCAATAGAATCACAAACAAGGCTCGCAATAACACGTATGGACTTGACACCATCGAAAACATCCTTAAAAACATCGGCGCTGGACTTGTCAACGAAAATAAGTCAAAAAACGTAAACGATATCATGCCAACAACTCCGCCAGCAGTGCACGACGAAACGACACAGTGACCTCCGCCCGTTTCAACACGAGATACATAACAAATACAAGTGTCCATCAAAACACCACCACAGATTCTAGCAAAAATGTTCCTGTCATCAATCCAGTCCGAGTTGGAGGCAGTAGTCGCAGCTCCGCTAGTACAACCCGTTTAAACAAAAACGAAAGTTTTGGCTCCGACACAAGACCTCAGAGTAGAAACAAAATAAGTCAAGCAAATCAAGTCAATGTGACTAACGGTACTCTCAAATGTTACTACGTGACCCCTAGAAGTCTCAGAGACAAAATCGAAGAACTAGGTATTCTTGCATTGAATGAAAGTATCGACATAATAGCAATCACAGAATCGTGGATGAAATTGAGCACCAGACTTTATTTAGGCGAATTTACTCTTCCCGGTTACTCACTATTTCACAAAGATAGACAAGGCCGAGAGGGCGGAGGAGAGCTGTTTCTCGTGTAAAACACTCTGCAAGTATTAGAAGTCACCATTCCAAACAACAGGCACGACATAATATCAATTCAAGTAGTCGGTAAACATATAAAATATCAAATCACTCGTCTATCGCCCCCCTAAAAGCAAGGTTGTAGATGATATCGATCTTTACAACACCCTCGTCGATTTGGTCACAACACAGTATTGTGCTTGGCGATTTCGATATCCCCGATATTGATTGAGAATCAGACGAATGTACTGCCACCGGCCAACGTCTGATTGATTTTGCTGACGATAAGTTCATGACTCAAATGGTGAAGACACTTACAAGAGGTAGCAACATTCTTGATCTCATATTTAGTGCAAGCGACCCTCCTGTCACGAACGTCGAAGTAGGCGAACCACTCGGAACTAGTGACCACAACTGTATCCATTTCTTGATAAAACTCGAGTTGAAAACATCAACAAACTGCAAAAAAGTCGCTAACTTCATATTAGCTAATTTTGATGGCTTAAGAGTCAATGGTGTCAGCAAATATATAACCCTCAGACAAGATGTCAATCAATCGCTCGACTATTTCTTGATTGCACTTGAAAATAGCAAACATGAGCATTTCCCGCGCAAAAACAGGCGAACAGCAGCCTATCAGCCAAATACTGAAAAGGAGAATTGCAGCGCCTTCATTCACAAAAGAAAGCAAAGCATTCAATAAAGCAGAGACATCCACATGACGACGTAGCAAAAAATGATAACAAAATTAGCAGACGAGATCTAAAAAGGGTCCTAAAGCGTAAAAAGAAAGACTATGATAATAAAATTGCTGCCAATGCCAAAACTAATCCGAAACAATTTTTTAGTTATATTTCGAGCAAAAAATTTCAAAATCTGTTATAGGTCCTCTCAAGAACAATGTTGGGGAGCTAGAAATGGACAACACCAAGATAAGTGTTATACCTGATGAGTACTTTTGCTCTGTATTTACAGTAGAGAATCAGGATATCCCTAATCCTGAGGACATAATAGCGGCAAAACAAATTGAAGCCCTCACCACAGTGATCTTTTTCCCTGTTGAAGTTATTAAATATATAGATAAATTGAAAGTCACCAAATCTCCAGGACCTGACCAAATTCATCCCAAAATTCTAGAAGAGACCAGAAATGAAAATGCCAAACACTTATCAAACATTTTCATCCAATCTCTCACAAACGGCACCTACCCTCTAAATGGAAAGAGGCCAATGTTACGGCAATTTTTAGAAAAGGGGACAAGAAGTGCCGGCAACTGCCATCCAATTAGTCTCACCTCAGTTATAGGCAAGTTGATGGAAAGTTTGATAATGGATAAAATTTAAGATTTCTTAAAATCAAACAAATTGATTGGCGACTCCCAGCATGGCTTTAGACACAACTGTTCCTGTCTTACATATTTGTTACTCTTTTCAGAAATATAATTGAAATCCACAACACAAAATGTCCAATCGATATCATTTACCTTGACTTTCAAAAGGCCTTTGATAAAGTCCCCCACAAGCACCTAATTAGTAAATGGCACAGCATCGGTATTCAAGGCAAGCTAACAACTGGATAAAATGCTGGCTTACGGACAGACGGCAGCGAGTTGTACTTAACGGAGCTTCCTCCCCCTGGGTTAATGTTACAAGCGGCGTGCCTCAAGGATCCGTCTTAGGGCCAGTTCTCTTTATAATATTCATCAACAATCTTGATAGCAACGGACTCTCAAACATTAGCAAGTTTGCAGACGATACTAAGATCGGAGGAAAAGAGCAAACTGAACTAGAGTGTCAGCAGATCCAACTAGACTTGATCAAAATTGTTGATTGGTCAGGAAAGTGGCAAATGAAATTTAATGTAGACAAATGCAAAGTTATGCACATTGGTCCTCATAACCCCAAACACGAATATTCAATGTCTGGAAAGAAACTCATTCCCGTCACCAAAGAGAGAGATTTAGGTGTCATCATTAGTAACGACTTGAAAAGCAGCAAGCAATGTAACGATGCTGCCAAGAAGGGCAACAAAATGCTATGTACGATATCCCGCACTATCTCGTACAAAAACCAACACAGTATGCTCATGATATATTATGCATTTGTTAGACTGCATCTCTAGTATGCCGTTCAATTTTGGTTTACATTCCTTAGAAAAGACGTTATCAAACTTGAGAAAGTTCAACGTAGAACTACCAAACTCATCCCCTCGCTGCGGAATAAATCATACGAAGACAGGCTTCGTGAACTCAATCTTTATTTGCTGGAGAAGTGTCGAGTCAGAGGCGACATGATAGAAGTGTGGAAGATTATGAAGGGTAAGGAAAACGTCGACCAAGCGAACTTTTTCACTTTAGATACAAATGGAGTGACTAGGAACAATGGATATAAAATCGTTGGGAAACGTTTCTCACTCAACATCACGCGCAATTTCTTCACGTAAGAGTTGTTGAAGAATGGAACAAACTTCCAGCGGAGGTTGTAAACAGCAATATAATCGAAACGTTCAAGTCGCGGCTCGATAAGTTCTACATAAATCGCCGATAAATAGCTAAACCGTTCCATTTCCTGTTGTTATAAATAAAAACTGAAATAGCACACGAAGTTCTCATAGACGTTCTACTTCAGAACTAATCCTCTTGCTATCAAAAGGCAACCTAGTTTAGGTCAATAGGCCTCTTAGACATTCTACTCCAGAACTAACCCTCTTGCTATCAAAAGGCAACCTAGTTTGTGCCAATGGGCCTGTTGTTGTCTTCCTACACTTGTAAACACGTGTGACTGCAGTGCTGACCAGTCACAGATGAAAAAATTTTTTTTTAGAAACTCTGGAGAGTCTCCTACTTTACCCTTGCAAACCAAAGTTCCCACTGGGGAGTGAGCTGCCAACACTTAAGTCAATAGAGGAAACACTATCTCATAAAACACTCAACTAAAATGAATTACAAAAGTGTCAACTCCTAAATTTACAAGGCCGCCATAACACCAGCCAATATGGCAAAATAAAGTTGATTCAAGGTATTCTATATGATAGTGATTCACTCTTCATTGGCTTAACTGAGACACACCTATATGAAAATGTTAAATCAGCTGAGCTCTATATTGAAAATTACTTTTTTTTTTCAGAAGTGACCGTACAAATAGGAAATGTGGTGGTGTTTGAGTCTATGTGAAAGAGTGGCTTGGAAGCTGCGAAGAGTTGAAATTTTCCAATGATTACTGCAAGTGTCTTGCTGTTAAAGTTGAAAAGCTGAAAACCATAATAATTATAGTGTATAGACCCCCAAACTGCGAGTTTGTACATTTTGAATATGCGCTCGGAATCTTACAGACGTACATTTCGAACATTGATCAGACTGAATTTAAAATCTTCCCCTGTGGTGACTTCAATTTTCCAATCATCAAATGGTTAAATAATGATCAAACGGCGGCACCTGGTAGCTATATCATTGGCAAAGGTAACACCAAAGCTGCAACAAATTAAGCTGAAACACTGTTCAAATTAATAGATGGATATTTTCTTACCCAAATAATTGAGAAGCCAACACGAAATAAGAATATCTTGGATATAGTGTTTTTCAACTCAGTTGAGTATATAAAGAACATTGAAATAACTAGAACTGCACTATCAGATCATAATGTGATTGAAATAAATCTAGATGCTGACCTACTGAGAAGAAACACAGTAAATACCATCTTCTCCGGGAACATGACTTTCCGACAACTGAACTTCTTTAGTGCAGGTATAAATTGGGTAAATATACACTAATTTCTGTCCAATATTGATTGGAAACAATTCATTGATCAGACAAACAGTGTGGAGGAAGCAAAGAATAACCTTGATGATATACTGTTGCAGGTGTGTGTACAAAATGTGCCAATGAAAATAAAAAAATCCCAAAAGAAGCAAGTATTATTATTAAAGGAAATTGCCCATGTAAAAGTGAGCAATGAAACAGAACAAACTTTGCAACAAAATAAACCCTTTTAGACGCATAAAACAAGAAGAAGCCATCATCTTGATTGAGAAGCGTATAAAAGGTTCACGTGATCAAGAGAGAAGAGAAAATGAAAAGAAAGCTATTGAAAAAATTACATTTTTTTTTTAATTTTTCTTTGCTTATGCAGCCAAATTTTCAACCTCTAAAACTAAAATTGGCCCATTAATTGATGAATCCAGTATACTGGTAGATGAAAACAAAGCGATGAGCGAGTTGTTAAATGAGAATTACAGACGGGTATTTAGTATCCCAATGCTTACTCATACAAATCCTGAAATTGCCTCTGAATTTTCATTGACTGATCTTAACATTGACATCTCTGAAATTACAAAAGCTATTGATGACATAGGTAGCAATAGTGCATCCGGACCAGACGACATCCCAGCTGTTCTATTGAAACAATGCAAACAGGTACTGTCGAGCCCTCTACAAAGTATCCTCCCGTTACACACCTACAAATGACCTCGGTGCTTTTGCTGAAGGTCTGGCTGAGGATTACGGAGTTACCAAAGTCCGTCAAGCAACATGGATAAAATCACGTTACGCAAGTTCTACCGCATAACAAATTCCCTTCCAAGAATACGACGCACCGGAATCCATTGTAATCCCGGGTGAACAAGGAAGAACCAAAACTTACCCAGTTGCAACATGGCCCACAATGTGCAAAAAAGCCTTGAATAAGGCCCCGTCATCGCATACTGCCAGCCGCATACACCCCAACGTTGTCACCGTAAATGCCTACCACTGTTCATGCTTCCATGAGGCAGGCGACCGCGACTGCCAAGTTCATGCTTCCATGAAGCAGGCGACCGCGACTGCCAAGTATACATAGACCAAAAAGAAATAACAAACGCACAAAACGAACGCAGAGTTACACGGAAACAAGTCATCCAAATCTGGAAACACGATAACCCATATCGCCCCTATTATACCAAAGCAGTCATATCGACAATTCAACCAATCTCCCCCGACGATATCCGCACATCGTCCGGACAACATTGTAACAAGACTCCAACAATCCTACCTGGCTGCAGTGCTTCCTCACTCACCCAGCGACCGCTCTGCACTAGATGTGCATACAGATACAGACACTAGGCCGCATCCACCAGAAAGAGGGGTGGCCAACGGCAAGGCGCACCTCACACCCGCATACGCTCACACTCACACAACTTAGCCCTTTAGTGCTAAAGGGTCCGACCGGTACCCCTGCAACATACACTCTGGGTCACGAGTGCAGTCCAAGGATCCGTCGTCAGCAGCAGGGCCCGACAGTTTTCACTGGTTTACCCCCGCCGCGTCACAATGGCCGGGCCCCCCTCACCCACAACCATCCCGACAGCGGGATTCCAAGGTCGGGAAAGCACTTCAGAGCAGCGTCAAAATCAACCTTTCTCCACACTAACGCCTGTTCATTGCACGCTCTCTCGCCACCTCCACATTCATGTCTCTCCTTCCCAACGCCTGCTTCACACCATCCATTCACTTAAACTTTGGTCTACCTCTAGGCCTGCGACCACTCGCCTCCCGCATTCATCACCCTTTTCACCAATCTCCCGTTATCCATCCTCTCCATGTGCCCGAACCATCTCAGCACACTCGAATCCACTCTGTCCTCCAACTTCTTTAGCATCCATGTTCTGATTCGACTCACGTCGTTGGTGATCCAGTCTCTCAGCCTTACTCCAGCCATGCACCTCAGATATTTCATCTCGAAAACATTCAACCTTCTTTTCTCTTCTGCTCTCACTCCCCAAGCCTCAGCTCCGTAGAGCACAGTTGGGATAACAACACCCTCATACAGCCCTCTCTTTGCTTCCATCCCCAACGTCCTACAGCTCATTACACTCTTAAGTGCACCCAACACTTAACATCCCCCCTTCACTCGCGCCTTCACTTCAGTTTCCACTAGTTCAATTATCTCCACATGGGAGCTCAGATACTTGAAACACTGAACTTCCTCCAAGAGCTCTCCATTTAGGGTGACACTAATTTTGCGCGCATCGACAGTCCTCGAGCATCTCATTACTTTACTCTTGCCGACGTTCACTCGAAGCTTCCTCCTCTCACACACTCAACCAAACTCAGACACTAGCCTACATAGCTTCTCCTCTGAATCCGTAACCAGGGCCATATCCTCAGCCAATAGCAACTGACTCAACTGCCAACTCTGCCCATCCGCTTCCAACAGTTCCAAGGCACAACCCAGCGCACTCACGTTCACCTCCCTGACCAATCCATCCATATAGAGGTTGAACAGTCAGAGAGACATCACGCAGCCTTGTCTCAGTCCCACTTTCACTGTGAACCAATCACTCACCTCGCTTCCCACTCTGACACATGCTCGGCTGCCAGCATAGAAACTCTGCACCGCTTTCAACAGATGTCGGCCCACTCCAAACAAACGCAACACCCTCCACAGCGCTTCCCTGTCAATCCTGTCGTATGGCTTCTCCAGATCCATGAAGGTCCAGAACACATCCTTTCCTTTGGCAAGGTACTTCTAACAGACCTGTCTTACTGCAAAAATCTGATCGGTACATCACACTGTTCCTCTCCAATTGCGCAGTCCGTACAGTCTCTAATCCTTTTGATCAGCACTCTCCCATACAACTTACCAACAACACATAACAGACTGATGCCTTTCGTGTTGCAGCATTCATTTTTATCTCCTTTGCCCTTATATAGCAGAACAATGCAAGCACTGCGCCACTCAATCGGTACCACGCTTGCCACAAAACACAAGTTCAGTAACCTCACCAACCATTTGACAATCGTTACTCCACCCTTCTTAAGGCACTCGGTCGCAACGTCATCCAAACCAGGGGCTTTCCCTGCTTTCATCCCGTCTTCCGCCTCCTGCACTTATTCCCTGGTAATGTCCGCAACGAGTCTCTCCCAAAACTGGCATCCGAGCACCACCACCCACAGCAACAATGTCAGCCTCTCTGTCGTCCTCGACATTCAACAACTCATCAAAATGCTCGTCCCACCTCTTCCGCACATCACCACTTTCCAACAGCAACTGGCCGTTTTCATTTTTCACCACTTCCTCGTTTCCGGTCTGTCCCTCTCTCACCCTCTCTACCTCTTTCCAGAACATCTTTTTGTTCTCCTCAATAAATCTGGCACAACCGTCTGCCCCACCGGGCATCAGCGTCCTTTTTGGCTCTCCTCACCACCCGCTTCACCTCGCTTCTCCTCTCTTTGTAGCTTTCATAATCCACCACCGACTTCACCTGCAACCAATCCTCAAACGCTCCTCTTCTCCGTGCCACCGCCAGTTTGACCTCCTCGTTCCAACACTCGCAACCTTTCCTTCTGCACATGGCGCGCACCACACACCTTCTTGGCACATCTCAGCAACGCATCCTTTAACGCCTCCCATTCTTCCTCTACATCTCTCAGGTCTTGGCCTCTCACGTTGTTATATTCTTGTCTAAACGCCTGCTGGAACTCCTCGGCTCTACTTCTCACATTCAGTCCACTCACTTTCACTTCCTCTCTTCCTCCTCCCACTCTTTAGTTACCCTTCGACCTCTGGTCCACTCCTAATCTGCCTCCCACCAGCAGATGGTCAGACACTCCTCCACCCTTCCATCTCACCACCCGCACATCCAACAACCTCCCCACCACTCTCCTCGATATCAGCACAAAATCTATCAGTGCTCTCTCCACCATTGCACCATGGGCCATTTTTACCCAGTCTGTTATGTGTACCACACATAACAGACTGATACCTCTCGAGTTGCAGCAGATGTGCACAGGCCTAGAAAATAATTCCGGCGGTGCCCAGGCGGACGCCGAGACGGATACTTTCCCTGCAGTTGACCACGCAGCAAGGCTCACTGCTATAAAAACGAAAAGGCAAAGAGATGAAGAAGCTTGCGATGTCCAGGCACCACTGAGCAAAAAGATCAGTAATAACTCGCAAATAACGGCTCGCCAGGACAAGAATCCTGAACTACCTCTACCTGTCTCAAGCGCGGCTTCATTCGTGGAAAACCACTGCGAGGGAAATGCCCCCTCGTTAACAAACCCGACTCACGAACACGCCAACAGCGAGAACGATCACGGCTTCGTCGTGATCGTCTACGGCCTTGACGTGATCGTTCACGGCCTCGACGTGATCGATCGTATAAAAACTATCTCGAAAGACTCATACGCGAGACCTCTGAACAACCAGTCATCTTCCCTGTCCCAAATAGCTCGCAGTCTGCACAACCACCAATGCAGATCATAAAGGCTACCACAGAAGAAGAGCGCTATCGCTCACGAAGCAAACACAAAGAGCACAAACCCTCGTCCTCCCACAAGAGCACTCGCAGCCGCGACCACAGTAATCACAGCAGACCGCCTTCTACCGAAGGCGGACACTCCCGTGAACACTCTCGACCCGGAACCCCTGGTCAAACTCGAAAACGCGAACACCACGAAAGCTCCAGCAAATCACGCGATCACTCTAGATCATCAAGGTTTGAGTGTGAACAGACTTCAAAATAAACACCAAAATGCTTCAGTGGAACTGCCAGGGACTCGGAAACTAGAAAGACAAATTATTATCCTTAATCGCCATCCATAAACCTTTGGTGATAGGCCTCCAAGAGATCAAAATCCGAGAGACCGCCACCTTCAGAATCCCCCAATATATCGTACACCACACCAACATGACTACTCACGGCGGAGTGGCACTTATGATTCACTAAAGCGGTTCTCACCTCCCCTTTCCCCTGAGGACAGAAGTCCAAGCTATCGCTATAAAGATTTGCGTCTCAAGACCAATAACAGTGATATCCATCTACTCTTTACAAGCCATGACCTCTCGGAAGCACTAATGACCGAATTGCTTAACCATCTGCCCTCGCCAATACTCCTTCTTGGAGACTTCAACAGTTACCATGAAACATGGGGATGCGTGAAAACAGACCCCAGGGGAGTAATAATGGCTAACACAAAAAACTCTCACAACCTGGTCCTTCTCGATGACGGACAACTCACCCGAATCTCCCCCGAAAGTGAAACTGCCATCGACTTATCCATATGTTCCCCCCCACTCTGGCACCCAAACTCGATTGGGGAGTTTTGTCTTCAACACACGACAGCTACCATAACCCAGTCATCATATCACTTCTCACCAACCAACTAAGAAGCCCTGCCCCACAAGAACTTCGATTCAACTACCGGGAAGCCAGCTGGGTGGAATACTCGGCACCCATCGCGTTGAGAGATATGGATGGCATCCCCAAAAACATTTCGGAACACGACCTCGTCGTCCAACTATACGAAAAGTTACAAGCTGCAGCCGAGGCAAGCATTCCCCAATATGCCCCTTCAACCTTCTTTCCGAAACCATGTTGGTGCCGAGAGGTGGAAAAAGTAAGAGATAAGCGTGAAAGGCTATACAATGCCTACCAACGTGCACGGTCCCCCAGGAACCGAGTAGCGTGGAAAAGGGCAACTGCTCTATATCACAAACTTTGTGTGGAGAAAAAACGAGAAAGCTGGGCTCAGTGAGTCAACACTATTAATCGAAACACCCCCATCTCCCAAGTGTGGGAAAATATCCGACGTATCCAGGGAAAACCCGAGCGACCTATCAACATTCTTTCCGACGAAGGCAGAATTTTTTCTTCCCACGCAGAAATCGCAAATAAACTAGCTCAGACTTTTAGCCTGATATCGCAATCAACAAACTACACGACTGCTTTCCAACGGGAAAAGGACTTGCGAGAAAGTGAACATCTTGACTTGACTTCTAGAAACGAAGAGGCCTACAACAAAACTTTCTCCCTTCACGAACTACAGTGCGCCATAGACCATACACGTGAAACTTCACCTGGGCCTGACCGGGTCCACATCAACATGATCAAGTATCTCCCAGATGGCGCCCGTGAGCACTTATCAAAAGTGTTCAACACTGTATTCAAAATAATTTTTTCCCGATCATTGGCGAGAATCTGTCATTATCCCAATACCCAAACCTGGGAAATTTCACGGAGAACCACATAACTATCGCCCTATTGCTCTTACCAGCGTCCTGTGTAAGACTATGGAAAGAATGATAAACTCGCGCCTTGTCGACTACTTTGATATGCATGCAGGCCTGAACAGCATCCATTGTGGCGGCAGCAAGCGCCACTTTACGACGGACCACCTTGTCAGACTGGAACCTGATATTATATAGGCATTTGTCCTAGGGGTACACGTGGTTTCCATATTTTTCGACGTGGGAAAAGCATACGATACTACCTGGAAATATGGCATCATGAAGGATCTCCACCGCAATGGGCGTAGAGGTCACTTTCTACGTTACATCCACCAATTCTTGCAAAATCGCACCTTCAGAGTTAAGGTCGGTGACACCTTGTCACCATCCTATCCGCAAGAAATAGGCATCCCCCCAGTGAAGCGTCCTCAGTGTCGCTCTTTTTATACTCAAAATTGACCCATTAGCAGACATTCTTCCACGCGACGGAAGATTGCTTTCATCACTATGCGTGGACGACTTTCAAATAAGCTACAGGCACCCTAGCCTCTTGACAATTCGACAAGAACTCCATAAATGTCTAAACCTAGTCGGTAACTGGGCCTTCTTAAACGGATTCCGATTCTCGCCTTCCAAAACGAACAGCATGCACTTTACTCTTGTGCCCGGCTTACACCTAAAACCAACCCTAACGCTGAACAACACTCCGCTAGTCTTGGGAGACCCTAAACTCACATGGCGACCTCATATTACAGCCCTGGAGACTCGCTGAAAAAGAGGCAACCAGACTTTCCTCTCTACAACATCCTTGAAATTCGGTGCCGATATGGACACCGGCATGACGTTATTCAGAATAATAATACGCTCGCGCATTGTCTATTAAGCAGTTATTTACGGTTTAGCAGCCAAATATACCTCTTGAACCTCGCCATCATCGTAAACAACGCCCTGCGTATCACAACCGGCTCGTTCCGTTCCACACCCATCGAATCCCAGAACGTGCTTGCTAACGAGCTTCCTCTTCCGCTCCGGAGAGACAAACTCTCACTGCAGTACTACTTCAAGACAAGGAGCTACAACAATAGCCCAGCACTCGGTGACGTCACCAACATTCTTGATAAACGCCTCTTTGCGGCTAAGAAGAACATATGCCCACCCTGTTCTCTACGCGTGGACAACTTATTGACCACGCTGAACGTCAGTCACAAAGCAATCAAGCCTTCATTCTCCTTTCAAATTCTTCAAATCGACACACCAACTTGGATGATCCGCCCACCGTTGGTTTACCTAGATTTGCAAAAGTACCCCTGCTATTTGCTGATGATACGGCC
Source organism: Gammarus roeselii (assembly GCA_016164225.1). NCBI lineage: Eukaryota > Metazoa > Arthropoda > Malacostraca > Amphipoda > Gammaridae > Gammarus > Gammarus roeselii. The sequence goes on from SDVV010012459.1 coordinate 15,107, forward strand.
CTGGTTGCGGATTCGGAGGAGAAGCTATGTAGGCTAGTGTCTGAGTTTGGTAGAGTGTGTGAGAGGAGGAAGCTTCGAGTGAACGTGGGTAAGAGTGAAGTAATGAGATGCTCGAGGACTGTCGATGCGCGCATAATTAGTGTCACCCTAAATGGAGAGCTCTTGGAGGAAGTTCAGTGTTTTAAGTATCTGGGCTCCCATGTGGAGAAAACTGAACTAGTGGAAACTGAAGTGAAGGCGCGAGTGAAGGAGGGATGTAAAGTGTTGGGTGCACTGAAGAGTGTAATGAGCTGTAGGACGTTGGGGATGGAAGCAAAGAGAGGGCTGTATGAGGGTGTTGTTGTCCCA
>SDVV010012460.1:0-15454 GCA_016164225.1 Gammarus roeselii
GGTCAGCTGGAGCTTCTTTCAGGAGGGCGGTGACTGCTAGATTCTTGTATGTTGCAGGGAAACAGAGGAATTCAAAAGCGTTTAATCCAATGTTTCTTCGGCACACTGAACAATTTACGTCACTTATGAAGCAAGCGCAGCTTGTGCAATCCCTCTTGCTATACGTACAGCAGGGCTTTTTGGTAGTTGTTGAGGTGTCATGGGTAAGTTCCATTGTTGCAGTTTAGATGCAGATGTAAGGCAGGTTGCAGTGTATTTAAGATATAATTATATGTAGTTCATTGTGGTGCAAGACAGTTGAATATACTGCTAATGATAATCTCATTTTCTTTGATGAAGAGTTTATGTACAGTTCCGAATAACACTTCACATGGTCCTTTTGTAAACAGCTTTAAAAATAACACTTCACGTGATCCTATTGTGTACGAAAAATAAAAATAAGAAACCGGCTGGAGTAACAGTTTACGTGGTCCAATTGTGCATAACTTCCAAAATAACGCTTCACGTGGTCCTATTGTGTACAAAAGCTGAAAAGCGCGCTGGAGATAGTCTCTGTTGAATTATAGGAGAAATTGTTACTTAGCCTAGTATATGGTTCACTTTCGACAATGCGCATAACTGAAGTGAACTTGAGAAATTGTGTCGCTCGGTGTTGAATTAACGAACAATCAAGCCCCATAAAATAAAATCTGTGGTTTAAAAATCAACTGCAGAAATAAAAAAAAATGAGGCTTATAGATTTAACACGCGAAATGGAACACTGTCGATAGTTTGCAAAACTCATGTGTTCTGAGAAACTGTGTGGCTCACTCTGCTTTGAGATTATTGTAGTCGAGTAAAATTTAAAAGCATCCGACTCATGAACAATCAAGCCCAATTATGTTCCGATAGAGGGTTTGAAATACTGATTACAAAACTAACAAACAATGAGGCCTTGTGGGATTGTGATCAGCGTGTATAATTATTTTCTAAGTGACAGACAATGAGACATTGCACAGTTCTGTCGAACGCGCGGAAGACTTTAAACTCTCGGCACTTCGGAAAGCCACAAACAATTAAACCGCGTAAAATTACATTTAACTCAGTTGATGTACTTACTACCACAGAGGGTATGCGCACCAGGTGTCGCAGTTGTGTGCGGCCTCTCAGGGAATCTAGTGGTTGATAATGTCTGCGGGTCTCCTGACTGGAAGGTGTAGTGCCTGTTCTTGTGCTCGTCACACAAGCGCTCGGCGAGCGCACGCTGTAGCAGGGACCGAGGCTCCTAAGGGCGCGGTGCTTGGCTCTTGGCTGAACATTTCAAAGGTTGAGGCTCACGATCAATGGGTTCTGGTCCTCTTGAGAGCAGTAGTTCTTGAGTTGGTGGGTTTGGGTTTATGACTGACGTGCCTCATGAAGGCGTGTTGCTGTCGACTGCTAAGCCTCTTGCGGCTCTTTTGTTGTGTGTAGGTGCATGTGGATCGCAAAGCCGTTGCCGCTCGATGATTGTTGATGATGAACGTAGTTACTATGATTTAAATGTAAGATGAGGCGTCTTCTAACTTCAAGTTCTGATATTGGGTGAATTAAGTTGCATGCGGAAAGAAGTCATGTGTGAGTGGCCTGATTATTGACAAGCAAAAAACGTGATGTAGAGGAGCGGCGTGCGGGGGTGGTGCATTGTTTTGGAAGCAGGGGTGAGGCAGAGGTTGCTTATCGGCTAGGGGATAAACAGGATACCGGCGATGGTGGGATGGGAAATGTGGGCTTGATGCTGGGGCCATGGGTGGCTCACTGAGCTTGTGGGGTAGTGTTTGAGGCCACTCATTTCAGTTGAGATAATTTCAGTTGGAATTCCACGGTATCTTGCTGAAAAACCTACAATTCACGTGATTTTGCGTGATAAAATAACCTATGAAAGTTTTATATCGACGATATTGTTGACGAAATTCTTTTTATTGATCAAATAAACTATTGAAAGATCTCTTCACTTGTTCCAAACAGCCCACCCCTCCCCCCACAATGCACTTTTGCCATGACTCGGGAGCTGCAGTGCGGCACGTCTGAACTCCACGACTATCCGACCTCGCATATGCTTGAAATTGCTACGACAAGCAAAAAACGTATGATTTTCTTGTAGATAAAAGATTATGTTATTTTGAAGAATCTATTGTGGTAGGATCAAGATTAATGTAGTCATTCATATATGCTAAAGGGTCACTAGATTTTGGCCATCGCAATTATGTTTACAAATTATATCAGTGGGATAAGGTCCATTTAATAATGAGGCAGTCATTTGAAACGGCAAAAATATTTTAATATATTTTCTGAAGAAATGCGCACTAAAGACTATCGTTTTGAAGAAGAAGATTGTTCTCTCCGAGCTGGTCTACTTCCATACAACAGGTGATTGTCGGTATACAATAGTTTAGCATGTAAACGATACATAATTTTTCATAATTCCTGTAATTGATAAATTACTTGGCTCAACGTTCGCATCAGCTGTTGACCTTAAACGCGGATGCGTGGCAGCTTCGTCATGGCACGACGGTCAAACAAATGAGCTTTTTTAAACTATTTTTCAATCATTTTCTTGTACAGAGTGTTTGCTGAAAAGTAATAAACGATTTTTTAACACTGACACTAACCTAGCAAAACGAAGTGGTGGAAGTTTCCAACTCTAGTGCAGCTTTAACAGTGTGTGACTGACGAATCGACGAGGGAAAAGTTCATACTCCGACCTCCAGATGAGCATTGATACTGGGTTGTTAGCTGCAGTATAACAGCCCTTCAGCCGACACCACTCCTCTCCCTCGTGGAAACCGAAGTCCTAATACCCTGCTTACAAAACTGCATCAAGTGAAGAAAAGCGTAAGTCTAGTTATTATTACATCAATATCCAGGAAATATCACTACGAATGATTATATAAATGAATAATATATAATAATTAAACATGACAATATCAGTATCTTTTTGTGCAGGAACCATCGATGGTCTACGCCATGATGGAGAATGTTAACCACTCACGTGTTGTTTCTGTTTATAACGATTGTATTGTCTAGACCACGAGGGAATTACGTGTTGTTTCTTTTTATGACGATGCTTTGTCTAGACCACTAAGGAATTACGTGTTGTTTCTGTTTATAACGATTGTATTGTCTAGACCACGAGGGAATTACGTGTTGTTTCTGTTTATGACGATTGCTTTGTCTAGACCACTAAGGAATTACGAGTTGTTTCTGTTTATAACGATTGCTTTGTCTAGACCACGAGGGAATTACGTGTTGTTTCTGTTTATAACGATTGCTTTGTTTAGACCACTGAGGAATTACGTGTTGTTTCTGTTTATAACGATTGCTTTGTCTAGACCACTAAGGAATTACGTGTTGTTTCTGTTTATAACGATTGCTCTGTCTAGACCACGAGGGAATTGGTACGCTGGCATAGCAGACTGAAACTGACGGAATGTCGTTCGTTATTCTCGGAATAAAAAGTTTTAGTTTTATTTTCTATTCATTAATTTGTGAAGATTCAATACTCTGTGATTGAATTGAAAACGTCATGCCGTTTGTCTACCTTTGAACGATGTTTTGTCACCGATAACCAGTCATGATGAATACCTCTGGGTCGCCATCTTGAATATGTATTTGGTCCGGTCCTGGTAATGTTGCTGTGACAATGAGGAGCTGCAGACATTCTCTTCCGAATTACTGTCCTAGATTACTGTCGTAGACCACTGTCGTAGTCTCCTGTTGAAGACCACTGTCCTAGACTACTGTTGTAGACCACTCTCGTAGTCTCCTGTTGAAGACCACTGTCCTAGACTACTGTCGTAGACCACTCTCGTAGTCTCCTGTTGAAGACCACTCTCGTAGTCTCCTGTTGAAGACCACTGTCCTAGACTACTGTTGTAGACCACTGTCGTAGTCAACTGATAACCTATTTGTTGGTCAAGGTAACGTGTTCCAAAACTAGGTAATCAATAATATGTCTGATTATTGTTTTCGAGTATGAATTGTCATAACTGATTTTCTTTGTAATCTTTTTATATAAAAACCTTGTTATTGAAGGTGACGGAGCATACAAACAACTTCAGATGCCCCACTGCTATTTACCTCTTAATAAAAAAGCACGGTAATGGTTCTGTTAGTTATTTATCAAGAAATTTAGCACCCCGTGGCAGCAAATATTGTATTCAAGTGGCAAAAGAAAACAGTACGCATAACATATTAGGGGTCTACATTTTTTCGCTATTTTAATGCCTATCTTGCCGGACAGTATCTTCTCAACTCGGAACATTTTCAGAGCAGAACTGCATAGTTTGGCAAGTAGATGATGATTGTATCGATTGATTCAAATTATAATGATTGGAAACAATACGGATATGGATTTTTTCTTGATATAGAAATACCATTAACACTATAAAAGACCTTGGTATCATCGTTTGACACAAATGAAGATACAGACCCGAGGTCGTAAGCCTTTTCTAAGTCCATGAAGGCTTAGAACCCTTCTTCGTTGCTGAGCGGGAATTGGTAGTTATTGTATTATCAAAAATGAAATAGAGCCGGAGTACTCAAAGAATATTTACTGAAATATTTTCACAACATCAATCCGTTACCTTAGATAGTTTAATCCGCTGATGAATAGCGAATAATGTATCATTTCCATATGAAGGTATCCTCCCTCCCTCCAACAGCGTGCACCGATGCCCTTGCGGGACTCATTAAGTAATTGCTGCTTCAGGGCTCATTGACGGATGGACTGTAGAACTCATCGCACTGAAACGGCTAATGGCGGCCGAGTAATGTTTCATATGTAGCAAGAGAATCATAATAGTCAATAATTATTGATATTGCATTTGTTGTGAATCATAATCGTTGTGAAGGAATCATCAATACATAATTGGAAAAGAAAACTAAACCATTAATTTCACCCAGGAATTTTAAAATTAATCGGGAACTTAATAATCATTGCCAACCTATCATCTACCAATATAGTTTTGATCTTTTTCTCGAGCTCAAATTTCAAAATACATAGTTTTGTTTGAATACATTTAGTAACAGCTTAGCGACGCCGGTGATGCTTTTTTTGCATACATACAATAACCTCCCCGAATTACTATTACTTCTCCAAAACTAATGATGCTTGTCTGGCCCAACGAAGATTGCTATTAAAATCAACATGTTCATTGATCGTTAGCATCGGGAAGATATACTCAAAACCTTTGGTGACTATTACAGTGTTTCATCAAATATTACGATCGAATTCAACGAAAAATTCCCTGAACTTACAGATACTGATACAGACAGATACCACTACGGCAATTGTAGCCGCACAAAATCATTTCGTACGTATTAGACATGGAACAGTCATGATGGAACATATGGAAGTCAATGTTTCCAACTACTTATGCGGATATAATGCCCTTCAAAATTTCTTGAAGAATGCATTCATCAGGTATTCCGCTTATCAGTTCATTAATATTTGACGTAGACGAATGAGAACCATTATCACGATAAAGCCTAGAGAGAGACTAGTAACATCTTTTCCCATGTAATATCAAATCGAACAAGCTCATATTCTCAATTGAGGATCAAATGGGAACGAATCACTATGCAGGTCTAAATAGTTTATATCACATTTTTTGTATAACAGCTTTAGAGGGGCTGAGTCATGATGGAACATACACATGATTGAACATAGCCATGATGGAACATAGTCATGATGGAACAAAGTCATGATGGAACATAGTCATGATGAAACATAGTCATGATGAAACATAGCCATAATGGAACATAGTCATGATGGAACATAGTCATGATGGAACATAGTCATGATGAAACATAGCCATGATGGAACATAGTCATGATTGAACATAGTCATGATGGAACATAGTCATGATGAACATATGCAAGTCACATGTTTAGCGCTTGAAAATCGCACTACACCTTTGAAATGGGACAATTTAATGTGAAATCGGGAATAGAGTTCATTGCATTTCACATTAGGCACCATTTAACAGTGGGAAGGGTTTGGCTTTATGAAGGATAGGTAAGGGGCATCCGATGAAATTAAACATTACTAAACGTACTTGTTTGCATCAACAACCAAGACAATGAATGTGCCTAGACACGATTGTTTGTTAATCGCCCTGAACTCGGAAGGCCTGTGAATGAGCACAAACTCGTTTGTTTATGAACGGGCCCAAACGCGATTGTATATAAATGTGTATAAACTCGATTGTCAATGAATGAGTTTTGATCGGTTAGTTATGAATGTGCCTAACCCCGATTATTTATGAATAAGCCTAAGCCCGGCTGCCATAGTTATGAATGTGCCTAACCCCGATTATTTATGAATAAGCCTAAGCCCGGCTGCCAATGAGTACGCACAAACTCGTTTTCTATTGAGTGTACACAAGATCGATTTTCTGTGAATGTGCCTGAACTTGAGTGTTTATTGATGGGCCTAAAATCGCTTGTTGATCATACCTCAACACGCGGTGTTGTGGTATGATGAATGAATGCATGTTCCAATTATTGGTTTAGTATTTATTCTATAGCCGCCCTGATACCCATTGATTATATTTCTCATACATTTATAATATAACTGCCATGTAAGGCCATTCCATGCTTGAGTATCGTGTATTAACTACAAACACGTGACAATCTGTTCATGATGATTCAAGGTCTTTATCTGCACTGACAAAAAAGAAACCAATATTAACATTTTCACCTGTCATACAAATAGGATTCAATAGATGATGTTCATGTTCAATAAATAAGTAGTTCATCGTTATCGGCCCATTACTGTTCACGTAATAGTAATGGTCTGTATTACCATACCAATAGTCTCAGAAAAATCACCTCCTCAACTCTGTTGTCGACAATTTCCCTATGACCTTCGTTGATGTATTTTCGCTGTAATCTTCTTGTCATAACAAACAGCCCATTGTTTAACGTTTGATAAACCTCTTCATGTTGAGCTTTTTGAGGTCAATCCTCTCCACGTTAAGCCTTCCCCCGTTAAGCCTCTCAGCGTTGATCTTTTCACAGTTGTCGGACCGCTCATCATGAACTTTCGCGGTAGAGAACCCGACGCCGTTAACAGTGAATGAGAAGTGTTCAACGATCAACAATTGCATGTTTCTGCCTGTTTATAAGGTGAATCAATTTATAATCATATAACATAAATTCGAAATTAGTTCACGTGCTATTCCCCTTATCATCTCTCTCTGTAACAATCTAATCGTATTGACATTGAGAGGATAGTTTCGTCTATGCAAGATTATCTAGGCAGGAATAAGTGCACAGCTCTTTTCGCGTGGACTTGACATTGCGTGTGATTGCAGATCATATCTATTACACAATCATCGCGGTATTGTATCGCATTTCATTTCCACAATCATTACAGTATTGTAGCGCAAATCATTTACACAATCATTTCCGAAAATAAGAACAAATCCTATTCATGGTACACTAGGGTGACGTGTTGAGTTGATACGGATTTGCCATTACTGTATATCACGGGGGACTTCGAATCACCAGCTGTTTGGGCTCATCAAACATATTAACACGCCCTGCACGTTAAGGATAATTTGCACGCTGACTCATAAAATAATTCTATGACCTTACCAACCTAAAGCACAAACATTAAACTTCATTTGAAAACAGTACATCAAAAAGTCTACCCGTAGTTGGCGCGACGTGATCTAGATTTAGCACAGCGAGCTCGCCAAAGTTTGCCAATGTATGTAAAGTAGTCCTGGAGCTGCTGGAACGGTTTGTTTATGGTGAACAGTGCCTCGACATGGCCATGCCAGAAGAAATTGCTCATAGGGCGATGGACCATGTTAGCAGAAGCTTGATGTTGATTCCGAGAAAAAACGTATACCTCTGCGAGTATTGCAGGAGAAAATTAAAGTATGATATTATCAATGACAATGTGGTAAAATTCACATCCAATTGTGTGGAAATATCCATTGTTTAAACACGATCGCGCTCGGGATAAACATATTTACTGAACACAATGAAGAGTTCCCTGCTGGGAACGTTGGAGGACGATTGAATACTCTTGAAACAATCATTGGCAAATACTTCACCTCAGAGGAGATCAGCAGTGTTATTGCAAGGCATCCTATGATCACATGTATTTTATTCGGGCTGTAAAATGTTCCGGAATCTTGAATACTGGTCTCTTGGGAATATAAAAACAATAACGTGCATGCACTTGACTTACGGCCGTTATAAATAGAGCGTGGGTAAACTAGTGATTGCGAAAGGTTTGTCATAGTTCTTTGTCGATGAAAATTGCTGTGAAACTCAAAAAGGCAATGTGGTAGTTCCAAATCGCTCATTAAATATAATTGAATTATCAGGCAAATAATATTTTCCTTTTTATCCAAACATTCAATTTCGCTGCTATAAATTGTATTGGAAACCTTGTAACTACATTTCGTCTGTGCAACCACTCTCGGCTTGAAAGAGAATATCCAATAAAATATTATACCTAAAAAACTCTCAGCCTTGACATATTGAAGGACAATATACTTAGTGTGATTTCAGAGAGCGAAAGACGTTGTCCTTTATTCCCTCACTGGAATTTACGATGGATTTAATATATTGATTTTATGGACGCTTTACACTAGAATTCATCCATCTTTTGCAGAAACTGGATAAAAAAATATAAAAAAAATGTATGCCATCGTTCCTTCAAACGGTTCAATAACGCCGTTCTTCAGGATCGTCAAATTAATCAGAAAAACTCCAATCGTTCGTCATATTCTGAATGCTTATCCTCATTAACCATCAAATCGGAGTTTTGTATAGAAGTAGTTCATATTATTCAAGAAAATGAGAGCCTTGCTTCAATGCCTTTCATGAGATAATATCAGTCATTTCAATTCAAGTCGTGATTGAAGCGGGTGGTGAGGAGAGCCAAACGGGACGCTGATGCCAAGTGGGGCAGACGGTTGTGACAGAATTTTGAGAAGAACAAAAAGATGTTCTGGAAAGAGGTGAAGAGGGTGAGAAAGGGAGAGACCGGAAAGGAGGAAGTGGTGAAAGATGAAAACAGCCAGTCGTTGTTGGAAAGTGGTAGTGTACGGAAGAGGTGGGCTGAGTATTTTGATGAGTTGTTGAATGTCGAGGATGACAGAAAGGCTGACATTGTTGCTGTGGGTGGTGGTGCTCGGATGTCAGTTTTGGGATAAAGACTTGTTGCGGACGTTACCAGGGAAGAGGTGCAGGAGGCGGTGGACGTGATGAAAGCATGGAAAGCCCCTGGTTTGGATGGAGTTGCGACCGAGTGCCTGAAGAAGGGTGGAGTAACGATTGTCGAATGGTTGGTGAGGTTACTGAACTTGTGTTTTGCGGCAGGCTTGGTACCGAGTGAGTGGCGCAGTGCCTGCATTGTTCTGCTATATAAGGGCGAAGGAGATGAAACTAAATGCTGCAACTCGAGAAGTATCAGTCTGTTATGTGTATTTGGTAAGTAGTACGGGAGAGGGCTGATCAAGAGGACTAGAGACTGTACGGACTGCGCAATTGGAGAGGAACAGTGTGGTTTTAGGAGTGATAGAGGGTTTACCGATCAGATTTTTGCCGTGAGACATGTATGTGAAAAGTACCATGCAAAAGGAAAGGATGTGTTCTGGGCCTTCATGGATCTGGAGAAGGCTTACGACAGAATTGACAGGAAAACGCTGTGGAGGGTGTTGCGTTTGTATGGAGTGAGCAGACACCTGTTGAAAGCCGTGCAGAGTTTCTATGCTGACAGCCCAGCATGCGTCAGAGTGGGGAGCGAGGTGAGTGATTGGTTCACAGTGAAAGTGGGACTGAGACAAGGCTGCGTGATGTCTCCCTGGCTGTCCAATCACCATATGGATGGAGTGGTCAGGGAGGTGAACGCGAGTGTGCTGGGTCGTGGCTTGGAACTGTTGGAAGCGAATGGGCGGAGTTGGCAGTCGAGCCAGTTGCTGTTTGCTGATGATACGGCCCTGGTTGAGGATTCGGAGGAGAAGCTATGTAGGCTAGTGCATGAGTTTGGTAGAGTGTGTGAGAGGAGGAAGCTTCGAGTGAACGTGGGTAAGAGTAAAGTAATGAGATGCTCGAGGACTGTCGATGCGAGCAAAATGGAGGGCTCCTGGAGGAAGTTCAGTGAACTAGTGGAAACTGAAGTGAAGGCGCGAGTGAAGGAGGCATGTTAAGTGTTGGGTGCACTAAAGAGTTTAATGAGCTGTAGGACGTTGGGGATGGCAGCAAAGGGAGGGCTGTATGAGGGTGTTGTTGTCCCAACTGTACTCTACGGAGGTGAGGCTTGGGGGGTGAGAGCAGAGGAGAGGAGAAGGTTGAATGTTTTCGAGATGAAGTGTTTGAGGAGCATGGCTGGAGTAACGCTGAGAGACCGGATCACCAACGACGTGGTTTGAATCAGAGCAGGGATGGTAAAGAAGTTGGAGAACAGAGTGGATTCGCGTGTACTGAGGTTCGGGCACATGAAGAGGATGGATGAAGGGAAATTGGTGAAAAGGGTGATGAATGCGGAGGCGAGTGGTCGCAGGCCTAGAGGTAGACCGAAGTTTGGGTGGATGGATGGTCTGAAGCAGGCGTTGGGAAGGAGAGACATTAATGTGGAGTTGGCGAGAGAGCGTGCAATGAACAGGCGTGAGTGGAGAATGGTTGTGAATGGTTGATTTTGACGCTGCTCTGTTGTGATTTCCCGCCCTTGACATCCCGCTGTCGGGATGGTTGTGGGTGGAGGGGCCCGGCCATTATGACGCGGCGGGGGTAAACCAGTGAAAACTGTCGGGCCCTGCTGCTGACGACGGATCATCGGACTGCACTCGTGACCCAGAGTGAAAGTTGGGGGGCTACCGTCCGGACCCTTTAGCACAAAAGGGCTAAGTTGTGTGAGTGTGAGTGTATGAGGGTGTGAGTTGCGCCTAGCCGTCGGCCACCCCCCTTTCTGGGGGATGTGGCCTAGTGTCTGTTTCTGTATCTGTTTCTGTGATTGCAAAATCTGGTTTTCCATTGCAGTTGAAATTCTTGCACCGTACAAAAATGAAATTAAAACGATTTTTAAAATAAAACGCCTTTTCTCGCACATGGATTGTTACATGTATAGTTCACGTATTAGAGGCATCCAAATATGTTTCATTAATTTATGCGTTCTAATCCTAAATCGATCATATAAATTGAACGTCTTCCCGACATCATTTGGTTTATATCTTATATCCATGACAAAATGTTATATTGTCTTATTGTGGACGATAATTAACCATATAAATTTCACTTGGATGGCAATCTAATACATGCAAATTAAGAAGCTGCAGTTTCCTGTTGCTGTTTTCACTGTCATAAATTCGAAAACAAATATCAAAGAGCGCAGTGGAATTAATCAAATCTAAATAATTATTATTCTGATGTATGCAAAATCGAATTTTGAAATTGAAAAGAGACGTAACTGAATAATTGTTGACTATTTTTGATGAAAATTAAACAATGATTATACAAGTATACAATGAAATGATTGTACGTAACGTTGTTATTACAGGCAAGTATTACTGATTTCTTAATGGATTTGTGCTCTAATGACGATGCTTTAATGATCACACCAACAAATAATCAAGTCTGAACTACACAACCAATTATGATGGATTTTTTTCGAAACCTGCACACTTGAATACGTTAGTCTTGCCCAATTAATTGTATGCACGTCGAAATGACGTTCGCCGATGACACTTGTCTAGCTTCATCATGGAAAATTCACGTGTTTTCTAACAAAAAGTACCTACTGGTTTGTAGATCAATGTGACACTTCAACCTAATTGTGTCAAAGTGACATACGAAGTTAAGTCATCCTGTCACAATGAGGGTAATGCTCCATGACAACACACTACCCTACGACACAAATGCTCTCAGTATTTTCGAGGGCAATAGCTTCATATCACTCAATATCGACTGTTAGCAGATTTAGGAGATGAAAACACCTTCTTTTGGGGAACCTATGAGCCATTTTAGAGCTCCATCACCTCAATCTTGTATTTTTATTCTTCATTGTTAGGAGTCAGCGGCGTTTTTATAGTTCTCTAAAAAACGCGACAACGTCATAATACTGCATGAGACAGAGCATGCAACAAAAGGCCGCGTTATTCTGGAAGGAAGCTCCGGAAATATTCGTAGGGCTTCCATACGATGAGCGAAAAACAAAATTTCATTGGACGTTGACGTTTCTAAAAGATAGTTTGCCTTGCAGATCATTTGCACTCCGATTGAACGAGATGGACAGACAATACAAAAATGAGCAAATCTACGTATACAGTAGTATTAGCACATATGAAATAAGTCCAAGTTTCTTCAACAGAGACGACTAAAATAATAAGTCCTGTTTTTCTGGAAACAGCCGGTAGAAAGCAGTGGGGTTAAAAAATGACGCGACAATCCAACACCATTTGAAGGCAAAAAAAGTCAATTGTTCTATTTGAATCACATGACGATGTAGCCAAAAATGTACATACAATGTTCGAAATGATGTAAGTCCTTAAGTTAGAAAACTTTTCACAGAGACATGACCGTACGTAAAATAAAGAGAATGTTAATGGTTTCAAGTCGCCGCCCGGTGCATGTAATGAAGGTTTATTAGGCAATTAGGACACGAGTCGGCCCACCTCAGCACTGAGATGGGATGGAAGGAAAGGGCAGTAACTGCAGTTAGAGGCTGCCAGGAGTTGGAGATGAAGATATTACAGGTCGTGTTTGAAGTTCCTGCAACATTTCTGAGCTCTACTTAGGCAAGAGGATATTGAAGAACATTTCCTAAACTGAAATTAATGGATCAAATGGATGGTTGGGAATTGGAATGCTATTCAAATATACCCCAACACAACTCACCGAAATAACACTTTATAATTATGTTATGTTTTTTTTTCATAGTTGCGCATAGAACGGTCCCTAATTAGATTAATGGGGGAATAGATAGATTATCAATCATTCGTTTGCGATATTGATTTAAGTAAAATGAAGTATATTGTCATGATGCAACAATGATAACTGTCACTGATATCCTCCAAGATACAGGCTTGCCCAGTGATGAATTTCATTTCTGTCATCTCATGGCAATGTACTAACTTACTATCTCATCTATCCCGTCAGTTGTTGATATTATTATTCAACACCGTTGCTCTAAGTTGACATGTCACTCCCCTTGCTGGACACTTTGCTCCGTCTGTGACTGATTTATTAAAAGTTTGATTTTGATTTGGAATTTATTGATGAATTGTAATATCACACTCGGTGACATTTAATCCGAGTAGATTTGATCTGGGTGGGTCTATTGTGATATCAATTGACGAACAAGCTTGGACAACCAAAAGGAAAAAAGTTTTGCAGCATAGAAACTGTCACCCGCCCCGCCCGCTCATTGACAAGTAGATGTGTGATGAGTCTGGTCGACAGATACCCGTCAGTCTGAAAAGCAGTCTTGATGGCATGAATATTTTTGCCGAAAATATTGTTTTTGCGCGATCAATATTAAATCTTAGGTTTCATGCTAGTCATCATGAAATATTTGTGGTCTTCTCTACTACGAGGCTCATATTGAGTATATGAGCAGATAAATATTTCCATGACTCAATCATGTATATCCATTCTGTGAATATAATAAAACTATAAAATCGTATAGAATTTTCTACGATATTAAATTTATAATTCGTCAATGTATACAAATTTGTGCCTACATGTTCTGATAAAAATTGTCAGGAACTGTATTATATGGAACAGAAATACAATATGTATGAGCACCTATCTTCTGACCAAATAGATGTTGATTAATTCATTGCATGCAAGCCATCGCGCGTAATTAACAATTTCTAGTAAACTGGTTTATGGTTCCATTTATCCGGGGACAAGAAAAGGCCGTTCGATGCTCCCGTACCTCGTCGATATTAAACTGCTCGCATTTTGGGTTTATCTTTAGTTGATAAAATCGATCCCGAATAGGAGGTATTTGTCTCTCCATGGGAAGTTCCTATTTTGTTCACAATTCAACAAACGCGTTCACATTCACCATGAATACTGCCTGTCTTGTTTCAGCGGAGCTTTCCTCAACAGGTTCGTTTTACGAATCAAATAATTAGCTCTTTAGCATCAAAGTATGCAATAGGGATTCAATTGCCAATCGCATAGTCGGTGTCATCCTTCTCTGGTGAACTTATTTCACATGTAAAGGATTGTTGAGGAAGAAACCAAAAATTATCCTGCAACATTTTATCCCACAATATTTGCAAATAAATGGAAATTTCTTCCATTGAGATTATCCAAATATTTGGTATAAAGAAATTCCTTCTGAAAACAACAGATGAAAAGCATTAATGTCAGAGAAATGCCGCAACAATGCAATAACATTAGAACGTTGTTTCCAATGGTTTCATCGATGACAGCCTCTGGCCTAGAATTGATGGTAGTCTATGACCTAGAATTGATGGCAGTTTCTGGACTAGAATTAATGGCAGTCTCTGGACTAGAATTGATGGCAGTCTCTAGACTAGGATTGATGGCAGTCTCTGGACTAGAATTTATGGCAGTCACTGGACTAGAATTGATGTCAGTCTCTGGACTAGAATGAATGGCAATCTCTGTACTAGAATTTATGGTAGTCACTGGACTAGAATTTATGGCAGTCGCTGGACTAGAATCGATGACAGTCTCTGGACTAGAAAGCTAGGAACAGAGACATGAACATAAATAAAATGTGATTGGTTTTGCTCTCCGTCCTTGCCTAGGTCAGGTAGTTTCGGCCGACCTCAACCAGGAGATGGAATGGAAGGGAAAGGTAGGCAGTTAATGCAGTTAGAAGCTGCCGGAGATGGAGATGAGAATATATCAGAGTTAGAACTCCACCAAAAAAACTCAGTCCTGCATAACAATTTTTAACAACTGCTTAATTAATCTTTATTGTGCTTGGGTAGTAGAAAGTTTATCCAAATTTATTACAGTAAACATTACTAAAATATATATATATTAGTAGATGATACATTTTGCAAGATTTTTTACATGATACCAAAAAAAACGGACTATACCAGCAGAATATTATTCTACATTGTGGGAGGAATGGGTAAATTATCAATTATTCTTAAGCAAAATCAGGAATATCATCTCTCCTGGGCAGTTATCACATCTGAAGTGTGTATAACAATTAGAGCATAACAAAATTCGTTGTCATGTTGCACCAATGACTACCGTAACGTGCCAAGCCATGCTTTAATTTGTATCAACTCCCGACACTGAGCTAACTTACATGGCTTTGTGAGTTGAATCTCTCTCCTGTGGCTTGGAACAAGGGTTCAGTTGAAAACATCGTTTGAAGAAAGTAAGATTTTCAGATACCACTTCATATCTACAGTACTGACGGCTCATCCACATGACTACATTATACCATATGCTATATCTAAACCCATTTTATGGCGCATATATA
>SDVV010012461.1:0-15453 GCA_016164225.1 Gammarus roeselii
AGCTCACACGGTGGTACGCTTTTATGTAGATGCAGTAGAGCTTACACGGTGGTACGCTTTTATGTAGATGAAGTATAGCTCACACGGTGGTACGCTTTTATGTAGATGCAGTATAGCTCACACGGTGGTACGCTTTTATGTAGATGCAGTATAGCTCACACGGTGGTACGCTTTTATGTAGATGAAGTATAGCTCACACGATGGTACGCTTTTATGTAGATTCAGTATAGCTTACACGGTGGTACGCTTTTATGTAGAATTTACACGGTGGTACGCTTTCATGTAGATGCAGTATAGCTCACACGGTGGTACACCGTCACTTCGACATGGAATACACGACCGGTTTTGTTATAGCTCGCTAATTCAAACTGAACGTTGGCGAAGTTCACTTCATAGCAAGATAAAGTAAAATGCAAGACATCAAATCACCCCATCTCAAATAACATCATCGTAAACATTCTTTTATACATGTACGTTTTATGGGGACAAGGAAAAGATTTCGTGAACGTGACTGTAGAATGTGTCATTTGCCCTCTTCTTTTTCCTTCAAATTCCGCATAAGAGAAATAACTCTAGTGTAACTCAGAGGCAAAGGATCAGGTTACATTCTATGCGAACAATAAAGTTCAGCGGGCAATATGGGGCCGAAGTTTGACGTCACGCCGGCTGAGCGACGGGTAGGTCGGCTTCGTACTAACAAACCACGCCTACCATTCAGTGACCGTTCCGTGACACAGGGCAAGGGTCTAGAAATTCGGCAGACTCATTTTTTGGAGGATTGGGTATCAATGGTGTATACCTTACTCCAGTATGGGTATTACAATTGGCGTATGTCTACCGTATAAATGCAGGCGATTGAACTCCCCATATACTACCATTAGGTATAGGGAGGTTTTTGTACTCCAAATGATGTCACATAGGTATAAGGAGGAGATTGTACTCCCCATACACTATCATCTGCATATTGGGAGGCGTTGCACTCCCCATACACTATCATCTGCATATTGGGAGGCGTTGTACTCCCCATACACTATCATCTGCATATTGGGAGGCGTTGTACTTCATATGAACTCACTTCAATAAACTTACTTGGATTAGCCAGTCAACCTAGTTTTACAAATATACCCTAAAGAAACAACTCCACCCGACATGTACCGCCAAGAATTTCCTAGACTACTCGAGGAACAATAATTAAATTTCTGACATACATGTGCTGACCGCTCCAAGCCCGTCACCGAAGTGTGATCTGCCGCTGTGCGCGGGGCAGAGTTATACGCACTCAATCAGCCTTCTCATTCATCAAAACAAATCGCCCCAAAATAAAGTCATCTTCTGAGACAAGCGGAGCGCCCTCACTCAGATTCATGCTCCGCATGATGCACATCCCCCCCCCCCAAATAAGATACAATACGACCTCGTCACAATGTCTTAGGCGGCCAAGCGGCCCAATTATGGTAGATCCCTGGTCAAACGAGAGTAAGGGGAAATGAGCGAGCAGGTGTCCTCGCTAATCTAACTTCCACTCATCATGAACAATTTATCATCTAACATTACCGAGATTAGTTCCTTCTTTTCAACTCCGTTGTGACGTGCATTGCAGCAATATGTGTCAACATATATAGCAAAAAATGTTTGTAGGCAAGTCTTTAGTAGCAGAACGGAATTTACGTTTTCAAACAGGAGAGGCCTAATATCCTACCACCTCTGCACAGGACACTCAAGTACAAAAACTAACGACCAACTAATGAACGCAGACATGGGGCCGCCGGCGCCAGCATGACCTCTGTGCCACCAAACAGCAATCAGCGTGGAGCACTTAATAGTGGAGTGCGTAAATCCCCCTTTCACGCAACAAAACATCCACTGACACCACCGACAGAAATAACTCAATCGCTCTCGGCCATCAGATCGACCTATGCGAAAGTGTAAATAGCAATGTAAGCGAAATAATTCGACCATCCTTCAATGTACTCCAGCACATTAATCAATGATAGTAGCAACTAGAATCGACTAAGAGAGCTCCGTCGAAATATTTCCTTTTTGTCATAACAGAAGAAAAAGGAGAAGAGACGAAAAGGCGAAGAAAAAAAAATCAGGCATGAACGAGCGGCATGGATGCCATGACCGATGAAAGCCGTGTTTTTGATTTCTAAAAGTTGCTGTCATCGCACACATTGGAGAGAGAGCCCGTCAGAATTGATGAACTTATCACCTTTCGGGAGAACTCACGTAGGTACACATCAGATGGAGATGGACCTCTAATTTAATCTAATCTCATTGAATTCCTATGAATTAGCTTTGATGTACGAAGACGATTGTGCCCCCCATATTCCAACATCGATACACAGGAATGAGATTGTACTCCCCATAGCTTCACCTCTGAAGTTACCATGAGCGACTCTTTGCCTGTGGCCATATGGCCTCATGACCTTCAACTCAACCTTACAAGGGGCTGGTGGGGGCTAGCCAGTATATTAGTGCACTGTCGACCTCGAGAAGGCATGAGTTAGAGTGAAATGGGGTAGCTACATCAAGTTGGGTTGAAGAAGGATTGGATACATTGAGAAATAATAGGATTGGGTAGCTAAAATAAGTTGTCTACAATATGATGAAATACATAAAGCTGACTATGAGTATGTTGGGGTACGTTAAATTTAATTAGGTTAGGATGGTTTACATTCAGCTTAGATACAGCAGGATGAGGTATATTAGGCTGAGTTAGAGAAGGAAGGGTAGGCTTCAATAAATTGAGTTAGGGTAGGATGAGTTTATTAAATTGAGTATATTTTCACTGTGGTACTGTCACAAAACCGATTGGAAAGGGTGTGATCAGTTATTTTCAGGGTCATATATAATTATCGCTGTTATGATTTTGATTCTTGTGAGTAGACGTTACCCTCGGATGATAGATATATGCATTAGCCGAATCTCCAAGGAAAGGGGGATGACCGACGGCATGGCGTACCTCACACTCCTCTCATACATGCGCACCGTAACAAACTTCCCTCTTTGGCGTTAAAATGTACGGCCAGGACCTTGCAATGCAAATTTCGGGTCAATGTGGAGGTCCGATATCAGTGTCAGCAGCAGGGCCCGGCACTGATCACTGGTGTACCTCTACTGCGTCATGGTAACCTGGGCTCTTTCTCGCTAACGACCATCCCGTTTCTCAACGATACGCAAAAGGCGGATAAGCGAGTCAGAGTAGCGTCAAAACTCCTCTACTAACAACCAATCTCCAATTACACCTATCCATTGCTCGCTCTCTCGCTACCTCTACAGTTAGGTCTCTCTTTCTAATGCCTGCTTCACGCCATCCATCCACAAAAACTACGGTCTGCCTCTCGGTCTACATACACTCCCCTCCGCTTTCATCACCCTTTCCGCCAATCTCCCATGATCCATCCTCACCATGTGTCCGAACCCTCTCAGAACACTGGCACCTACTCTGTTCTCTAACTCCCGCACTATCCTCGTTCTAATTCAAACATCTTCATTATTGATCAAATCCCTCAGCGTCACACCAGCCATGACCCTCAAACACTTCCCCTCGAAAACATCCACCTTACTTCTCTCTACAAATTTATTTGATCCACTAACGCTTGAAAATAGAAAAACAAATATATTGACCTATTTCTACCAAATTATTCATTTATACTTTTAAAGATACAGTAGGATGAGGTATATTAGGTGCGTCTGGGGTCGGACTGCCGTCTGTCACTCTCGATCTACACTGATACACCAAAAAATTGGAGGGCATCCACAAAATAGAATTGTTAAAAATCGAGACCCTTAATACACAATATTTGTTGTATCACCAATACAAGCAGCAGGCAACGGTTGTTTTGTGACTCCGGAATTTTATTTTCCGGACAACGAACATATGACGAATGCGGGCTACGGTCGAACATGTGCCGATTTATCACAATTTCGGAAGTATTATTAAAAAAAAAGGGAGAATATTACTCAATAAAACTCTGTGGCCGTGCTGCTTACACTAACTTCACACCGCACTCATGACCAAGAGTGTGTGTCTCGGCTATTCCGGCCGGACTCTTTAGCGCAAATGGGCAAAGTTGTGTGAGTGTAAGAGTGAAATGTGAGGTGCCTCTTGACCCTTTCTGGGGATTCGGCCTAGTGTCTGTATGTGTAACGGTATTTGTATGCTCATCTTTGATCTGTGTCAACGGCTTAGAATCCTGCCAACGTTACCCCGTACGTGTCGTATTGTATGTATAGACATACAGCCGTTTCCCCCTAGCTAGGAGGGTGGCTAAGTTAGGCTGACACAGAGGGGGGAGGCGCCCAATCTCCCCGCCACAAGACCGCCGTGTCCATGCCGAGGCTCGAACTCGCGACATGCAGCACCAGAGGCTGACACTGCAGTCGGACACACTAACCACTCGGCCACGACAGCCTCACTCGGCCACGGTCGAGTGAGGCCGCTGTGTCGTAGAAGGCGATAAACATGTCATACATAGGCGATAAAGTAGAAGGCGATAAATATGGCCGCCGTGTCGAAGAAGGCAATAAATATGGCAGAGCGAGGGGGTTAGGAATCTTTTACTCTGTAAATTCCTCCCTTAAAAGACGGCAAGATGAGCGAAGATGGAGAGGCTCGCCAATCTACGTGCTCTATTGTTAGGGTCGCTGAATGTGCGTGGTTCTAATACGAATCAAACAAAGAACAGAAAAATTGATGAGATGTTTTTGAGGAGAAAATTTGATGAGTTCACGTTGAGTGAGACGAAATTGGAAGGTAATTGCAAATGTGAGTCAAGCGTGGAGGAAGGTTGGGCATGAGAAAGTGGTGTGTTGATATTGAGTGATCGGTTAGCTAGTAGCTTTACGGAGGGAAAGGAGGTGTCCTCATGATTGATGTGGGTGACAGTTGAACTAAGGATAGGAGTATATGCGGTTGAGAGTGCTTACGGGCCTGGTAAAAAGAGAAGTGAGGAGAAGAGGGTATCATTTTGGACTGACCTTAGTGAGTGTAATGAGAGTTTTGACCTTCATGTTAATCAGGTTCTACTGAGTGACCTAAATACGAGCGTTTGAGATGTAATGGTGGAGAATGTGGTTGGGAGGTAGGGCATTCCCGGTAGAAATGACAATAGAGAAAAACTGATAGATCTGTGCATGGGGCAGGAGCTGGGGGTTGAAAACAGCATGTTCAAGAAGCAAGATATCAACACGCACACAAGTGAAAGAATGTCCCATGATCCAGAGATGGAGAAAGCGCTGATGAATTTTGGGCTGATTTCGATACCTAATCGACCAGAGCGTAATTTATTCTTGAATTGAGTTGTCTTATGGAGCAAACTTCCAAGCAATGTTATGCGTATGCAGTGGAACACCCGAAACGTTTAACTGAAGGCTTGAAATAGCTTAACAGAATCGCAGTTAAAATGTCTCTGGACAGAGCACACTTAAGAAACGGCTAAAACAAGAAACGGGCATTCATTTCAGGGATGTGATATCTTCCAGCTCATCAATCTAGCTTGTAAAACTCTCCTTTGTCCTTGGTCTAGTGATGTGATGAGGTCGTGGTGTGATGAGGTCCTTGGTCCAGTGGTGTGATGAGGTCGTGGTGTGATGAGGTCCTTGGTCCAGTGGTGTGATGAGGTCGAAACAAGCGCTCATCGCGCACACCATTTTCTGCACATTAACCATTGGCGACGTCAGCTTATGACCTGCTTCCACATTAACTGTGTTGATCTTTGACCTGCATTGGCGACGTCAGCTTGTGACCTGCATTCACATTAACCGTGCTGCTCTGTGACCTGCATTAGCGACGTCAGCTTGTGACCTGCTTTCACATTAACCGTGCTGCTCTGTGACCAGCATTGGCGACCTCAGCTTGTGACCTGCTTGCATATTAACCGTGCTGCTCTGTGACCTGCATTGGCGACGTCAGCTTGTGACCTGCTTTCACATTAACCATGCTGCTCTGTGACCTGCATTGGCGAAGTCAGCTTATGACCTGCTTCCACATCAACCGTGCCGTTCTGTGATATTGATAATGCAATAACTTGGAGCCAAGGGACCTAACACAGTTTCTCTTTCAATGAAGCTACCATGCAAGGGTTGGCTCATCACATGGGACCGCATAAGATACAGTCGGTCGAGTCGGTCATCACATGGGACCGCATGGGATACAGTCTGTCAAGCTATATGTAGGCTGAGCAGTCCATCAGCTGGAATGCTGGTGGCGATTTGTTTTCAGCTTAACAACTTCTGTCCTCTAGTAATGTTCCTCGGTCAAAAATATTCAGTCACGAGCGCTCTGGTGTTTGCGGACTGTATGATCCGGTCACACGTACTGCGTTTCCTCTCATCCTAGTCCCAGGAGTTGGTATAATCAGGTCATACCTACTGCGTTTCCTCTCATCCTAGTCTCAGGAGTTGGTTTAATCCGGTCATACGTACTGCGTTTCCTCTCATCCTAGTCCCAGGAGTTGGTATAATCCGGTCATACGTACTACGTTTCCTCTCATCCTAGTCCCAGGAGTTGAGTTGGTATAATCTGGTCATATGTATTGCGTTTCTCCTCATAGTAGTCCCAGGAGTAGGTATAATCCGGCCATACGTACAGCGTTGCCTCTCATAAAAGTCCCAGGAGTAGGTAAGGACCGATATTGACAAGGCTTCTGTCAACCTATTGCAAAAACCAGTCATATGAAGGACAGAGGTGTAACGACTTTTTTTACACAACGCCTCTTGGCTACGTAATAACAAGTTATAAGGATAAACATATGTAACGACTACCTGTCCCTACTCAAACTTTGTTGAAGGTAAACGACATGGAATCCATAGGCGTCTAGCCGTATCTGTTATACGATAGATCCTGCTGTGATGCTAGAGAATTTATCTATAGTATAGTTACCATGATTACAATAGATGCCTTATGTTCGCGTTTTGATTCCAAAATCCCTATTATGAATTTGAATGTATTCATGTATGCGTACACACATACTGTTTGACTTCGTGCGATACAAATGACTCACAGACTCATAATCTCACACTGGTGTTGTATGATGTGAGCCTGGCAGACTATCGGCCTTCATTGCTTGGCAGACAAGCGGCCTTCGTTGCCTTGGCAGACAAGAGGCCTTCATCGCCTTGGTAGACCAGCGGTCTTCTTTGCTTGACGTTTGAATTGAAATGTGGAATTATATTCCAATTTATATAATTCCAAGGTCATAAATATGGATGATATTTCCCTCGGGCTGTGGAATGCTCGCTCAACGAACAAAATGTGAAACTGTTGACATTGATAGAATAAAACTCAGCACGAGTAGGGGGAACCATTAGCTTCATAAGGCTCGCACATTTACTGTATACATTTTCCTGTATTTATTTAATCAATAATAGGATACCTTTAAAATGAATTTATCTATTGTATTCTGTCTGTTTAATTTTAATTTAATTAACGATCCAACATAGAAGAGCTTCAGTGACGGGTCATATACTTTATAAAATAATCCATAGTAGTACCGTAAGTGAATACATTTCAAATTTCTTGGCCCCTTCCCGGCAACTGTGAAACTCGTCGATCTATGTCGAGATGCATGTAGTCCCTCTGTCCATAAATCCTATTGGGACTCCATGCCTTCCAGTAGGACTCAGGTTATCCTTCGGTGACTCCATACCTCCCCGTGAGACCCATGCTTCCTCTAGGGAAAACACCCCTTCCATTGAGACTCCACGTAACATCATGGGACTCTATGCATTCTCCAGTGACTGCATGCATTATTTTGTGACTCCTGCGTACCTCTGGGACTCCATGCTTCCTTCTGTGACTCAATGTCTTTCTCAGAGATTTTTTCGCTTTCCTCTGCTATACTTGTCTCTCCCTGCGACACCATGTCTTCCTCTGCGACTCCATGTCTCCCTCTGCAACTCCATGTCTCCCTCTGCAACACCAGTTTCCTCATGAAGGCCGTGCGGTGAAAGTGTGTGCTAGTGTTTCCTCTTCTGCTCGATATAAATAGAGGAGGTCACCTCATGTGTCATTTGCTGTGTTAAAAATTACCACACGGCAAATGCCTTATCGGCGGTTTAAAACTGATTTTCGGACCATTCAACGAAGTGTGGGCTATATCTAAACACCGTGTTTAGGTGTCTGCGATAGACTGAACACGCCCACTTTATTCAAACAGTGTAAAGGTGGAATTTTGCTCCCTAGCCTACCTCCGCCCTGCCTTTCCCTCTACAGTCGCGAAGCGAGCTCAGCCTGTGGTCCGTGCCTCATTAGGCCACATACCAAACCCTCACCCATAGCCGAGACAGAGACTGCTCGCCGCCCCCCATGCGACGAGTGCCTCGCCCCACGTAAAGATTACACCCCTACAACAGCTCTTCCCTCCACGACAGTTCATCGCGCTTGCTACACACCAGGTCATTGCGCTTGCTACACGCCAGTTCATGGTGATCGCTACACGCTAGTTCATCGCGCTTGCTTCAGTCCTGTTCATCGCGTTTGCTACGCGCCAGTTCATCGTGCTTGCTACACGCCAGTTCATCGCGTTCGCTACACTCTAGTACATCGCGCTCGCCACACACCAGTTCATCGCGCTTGCTACACGCCCATTCATCGCGCTCGCTACACGCCAGTTCACCGTCCTCGCTGCATGCCAGTTCATCGCGCTCGCTACACGCCATCTATTTTCTAATGTTTCATTGTGTTTAACTTGAATGAAGTCAATGATGCGCACTCGGTATATACTATTGCGCATTTAGATAGCCTGTTATGCCCATTTAGACTATAGTGCCAGAAAAGAGTGCGTACTACTAGTCATTTCAAGTATTATATGTATGTATGAATGTATGTATGTATGTAAATCAGGTACGGTGCCAGAAGGACATTGACTAAAGGGCACTAAACAGCCTTGGTTCTGTAATGAATCTTGTGCACAGGTGCCCAATAAATTATTTAATTCCGTATTTTTCTCATGTATTGATAGGTTAGTTTCTTGAGTTGCTTATTTACCAGTCGATCAAATTATATTCATGTCTTTGAAGATTGCCCGTAAGTATTTACTTTTATTTACAATTTTTTACATCATTTTATGAGCTTTTTAGCGTTATTAGAGTGCTCTCAAAATTATATTCTTGCGTAATTTTTATAGGTCATATTTATGAACATTTTCCCAGCCAATGCCCTGTTAAGTCAAAACTAGGTTGTCATTTCTATACACGTAGATATTTTCTTTCAATTATTTCTGGGTTGTCGCAGGCGACCGCCAGCGATGTAAAATTGCCTGTATCTTACCATTCCATGATGGTTCATGTTAAGCGAGAATGTTGCCTTTGCCACCAATCGTAGGTCTGCGAACTAATATTTTGCGATAGTTCTCCTAGCTCTGCCAGATACTTGCGCAGAAGTCCCTCAAATGGGGACTGCATGACAACGCGCTGTAAATTTTCTCAACTGGCAGAGGAAAACAAACAACTGAAAGCACAAATCAGTCATGCCTCCAATAGCTCATCCATAACAGAGACAGTCTCCTACAATGGCTCATCCAAAACAGAGACAGTCAACACGGATACCCGATTGCTAGCGGTTGAATTCAAATTAGAAAACGTGCTGATACAATTTCATGATTTCAAAGATCTCATACGCAGCGAGTTGGCAGTTGTCAAAGAAACTGCAGAGGCCACCCAAAATTATGTGAAAGAGCTTCATGTGCACCTAGACTACGAACTGGCCAAGAAGCTTACAGCTTCAGACGAAGAAACAAACGACCGCATCGAATCGATAGGAAATTCAGTCAAAGATCGGGATGTGTAACACACGTTGGGTCACAATCTCACCACAACCGACCCAACACACGTAACCTATTTGATGTATTGCCCGATGAAATGGACTCTCAGAATACTGAGGAAATTATTATAATTGGTGATTACAATGTCACCTCCTTCAAATAAAATCAGCAAAAAGGGAGAATTCAACTGAAGATACTCGGTAGAACCGATTTGAAAATCGACGAGGTCGAAGGCATAATCGAAAAGGAAGAGATACATTCTTCTAAACGAATCATACTACAAGTCGGAGCTAAGAACGTGTCACAGACGGATTCGACATAAAAAAGTTATGAAACCATGCTAAACAGTATCAAAGTTTCACACGCGAACACTCATGTCACAGGCATGCTGCTCCATCCGAACCAAAGCAGATACAAGTTAAGCAAGATGATTACTCTTAACAATCGCCTAGTAGCTTTGTGCAAAGCACAGAAAATCCCATTCTCTGATCATTGGAAAGCGATGATTGACCCCATGAACTATAACTTTAATAGAATCACCAACAAGTCGCGCATAAACACGTATGGACTTGATACCATCGAAAACATCCTTTAAAACATTGGCGCTGGTCTTGTCACCGAAAATAAGTCAAAAAACGTACTCGATATCATACCCACAACTCCGCCAGCAGTGACCAACAAAATGACCCAACGACCTCCGCCCGTTTCAACACTAGATACACAACAAATACAAGAGCCCAACAAAACATCACCGCAAGTCCAAGCAAAAAAGTTCCAGTCATCAATCCAGTCCGAGTTAGAGGCAGTAGTCTCTGCTCCGCTAGTACAACCAGTGTAGACGAAGACGAAAGTCTAGGCTCCGACATAAGGCCTCAAAGAATAAGCAGTATAAGTCCAAAAATGAAGTTAATGTAACTAACAGTACCCTCAAATGTTACTATGTGAACGCTAGAAGTCTCCGAGAAAAAATCGAAGAATTAGGTATCATTGCAATAAATGAAAGTATCGACATAATAGCAATGACGGAATCGTGGATTAAATTGAGCACCAGGCATTATTTAGGTGAATTTACTCTCCCCGATTACTCTCTACTTTACAACGATTGTAAAGTAGAGGAGTATATTTCTCGGAGTGAGGAGTGATATTTCTCGTGAAAAACACTCTGCAAATATTAGAACTCACTATTCCAAATAGCAGACACGACATAGTATCAATCCAAGTTGTCTGTAAACATATAAAATGCCAAATCACTCTCGTCTATCGTCCCCCAAAAACCAAAGTTGCAGATGAAATCGATCTTTACATCACCCTCGTCGATGTCGTCACAACACAACACAGTATTGTGCTTGGAGACTTCAATATCCCTGACATTTATTGGAAATCAGACGAATGCACGGCCACGATAAGTTCATGGCCCAAATGGTGGAGACACCTACAAGAGATAGCAATATTTTTGATCTCCTATTTAGTGCAAGCGACTCTCATGTCACGAACGTTGAAGTGGGCGAACCACTCGGAACTAGCTACCATAACTGTATCCGTTTTTCGATAGATATCAAGTTGAAAACGTCAACAAACTGCGAAAAAGTTCCTAAATTTAGATTAGCTAACTTTGATAGCTTACGAGAGTCAATGGTGTCAACAAATATAACCCTCGGACAAGATGTCAATAAATCCCTTAACAATTTCTTGACTGCACTTATAAATACTGAATATGAGCATCTCCGCTCGCTGCCTCGTCATTGTTAAGGCGATGGAGAGAATTACTATACGCATAGGCAGGATAGAGTTGTATGCCGTAACTTATTCATAGTGGTGTGCGGGAATTTTATAACTTTGTTCTCGCTGTAACCCTAAAATAAGATGTCTCAATTGTAATACTATGCCCATGTTGGTTGTCTATGGAGCTTTATTATTATTATTATATCCTGCGCAAAAACAGGCTAACAGCGGTGAATCAGCCTAAGTACTTGAAAGAAGAAGTGCAGCACCTTCAGTCTCGAAAAAAAGCCAAGCACTCGATAAAACAGAAACACCCACATGACGACGTAGCAAAAATGAATACAGCATCAACAGAAGAGATCTAAAGAGGGTCCAGAAACGTAAGAAAAAAATATTATGAGAATAAAAATGCCACCAATGCCAAAACCAATCCTAAATAATTTTTCATTTACATTTCGAGTAAAAAAAATCAAGATCTGTGACTGGTCCTCTCGAGAATGATGTTGGTGAGCTAAAAACGAACGACACTAAAATGTTCTGTATTCACATTAAAGAATCAGGATATTCCTGATCCTGAGGATATCATAGCGGAAAGACAAATTGAAGCTCTCAGCTCGGTGAACTTTTCCCCCGCAGGAGTTATCAAATATATAGATAAATTGAAAGTCACTAAATCTCCAGGTTCAGACCAAGTCCATGATAGAATTCTAGAAGAGACTAGAAACGAAATCGCCAAACATTTATCGAACATTTTCACCCAAACTCTCACAGATGGCACCAGCCCCTCTAATTGGAAGGAGGCAAATGTTACCCCAATTTTTAGAATAGGGGACAAAAAGTGTTTCGGAAACAACCGTCTAATCATTCTCACTTCAGTCATTAGCAAATTGCTGGAAAGTTTGATAACGGTTAAAATTACAGAATTCTTAGAATCAAACAAATTTATTGGCGACTGTCAGCATGACTTTAGACAAAACCGTTCCTGTCTTACGAACCTGCTACTTTTTCTCAAGAATATAATTGAAATCCACGACACAAAATCTCCAGTCGATATCATTTACCTTGACTTCCAAAACGCCTTTGATAAAGTCCCCCACAAGCCCCTAATTAGTAAAATGCGCAACATCGGTATTCGAGGCGAGCTTAACAACTTGATAAAATGTTGGCTCACGGACAGACGGCAGCGAGTTGTACTTAACGGAGCTTCCTCGCCCTGGGGTAATGTCACAAGCGGCGTGCCTCAAGGATCCGTGTTAGGTCAAGTTCTCTTTATAATATTCATTAACGATCTCGATAGAAACAACAATAGTTAGATAAAAGGAAAAGTGCAAACTGAATTAGAGTGTCATCAGATCCAACTAGACTTGAACAAAATTGTTGATTGGTAAGAAACTGGCAAATGAATTTTAATGTAGACAAATGTGAAGTTATGCATATAGGTCCTCATAACCTCCAACACGAGTACCCGATCCGGAAAAAAACTCATTCCTGTCGCCGAAAAGAGAGATGTAAGTGTCATCATTAGTAAAAAAACTAAAAAGTAGCAAGCAATGTAACGATGCTGCCATGAACGGCAACAAAATGCTATGTATGATGATATCTCGCACTATCTCGTACAAAAACCCGGACTATATGCTCAAACTATCCAATGCATTTGTTATACCGTATCTCGAGTATACCGTTCACTTCTGGTCTCCATATCTTAGAAAATACGTTAATAAATTAGAAAAAGGTTCAGCGTAGGACTACCAAACTCATCTGTTCGCTGCGGAATAAATCGTACGAAGAACGGCTATGTGAACTCAATATTTATGCGCTAGAGAAACGTCGAGTCAGTGGTGACATGATCAAAGTGTGGAAGATTATGAATGGTAAGGAAAACGTCGACCGAGCGAGTCTGTTTTCTTTAGATACAAAAGGAGTGACTAGGAACAATGGATACTAAATCGTTGGGAAACGTTTCCCCCTCGACATCACGCGCAATTTCTTCACGTATCGAATTGTCGAAGAATTGAAAAGCTTTCAGCGGAAGTTGTAAACAGCATTACAATCGAAACGTTCAAGTCACGGCTCGACAAGTTCTACTTGAATCGCCGATAAATAGCTAAGCCGTTCCTTTCCTTGATGTTTTAAAAACTGAAATGGCACACGAAGCTCTGTTAGACGTTTTTCTTCAGAACAAATTCTATAACTATCAAAAGGCAACCTAGTTTGGGCCAATAGCCCTGTTGTTGTCTTCCTACACTTGTAAGCCATGTCTCCCCCTGCGACATCGTGTCTTCCTCTGCAACTCCATGTCTCCCTCTGCAATTACATGTCTCCCTCTACGATTCCGTGTCTTCTTTGCGACTCTTTGTCTTCCCCTGCGACACCATGTCTCCCCCTGCGACACCGTGTCTTCCTCTGCAACTCCATGTCTTCCTCTGAAACTCCATGTCTTCCTCTGCGATTCCATGTCTTCTTCTGCGACACTATGTCTCCCCCTGCGAGACCATGTCTCCTCCTGCGACGCCATGTCTTCCTCTGCAACTCCATGTCTTCCTTTGCAACACCATGTCTTCTTGTGCAACTCCATGTCTCCCCCTGTTACATCATGTCTCCCCCTGCGACACCATGTTTTCCTCTGCAACTCCATGTCTCCCTCTGCAACTCCATGACTCCCTCTGCGATTCCTTGTCTTCCTTTGCGACTTCTCGTCTCCCCCTGCAACACCATGTCTCCCCCTGCGAGACCATGTCTCCTCCTGCGACACCGTGGCTCCCCCTGCGACACCATGTCTCCCTCTGCGACACCATGACTTCCTCTGCAACTCCATATCTCCCCCTGCGACACCAAGTCTTCCTCTGAAATTTAATGTCTCCCTCTGCGATTCCATGTCTTCCTCTGCGACACCAAGTCTTCCCTGCGAGACCATGTCTCCTCCTGCGACGCCATGTCTTCCTCTGCAATTCCATGTCTCCCCCTGCGACACCATGTCTTCCTTTAAAACTCCATGTCTCCCTCTGCGATTCCATGTCTTCCTCTGCAACTCCATGTCTCCCTCTGCGATTCCATGTCTTTCTTTACGACTCCTCGTCTCCTACTGCGATTCCATGACTCCCTCTGCCTCTTCATGTCTCCCTCTGCGGCTCCATGTCTCCTCCTTCTAATCCTTGTCTCCCCTGCGACTCCATGTCTCCTCCTTCTACTCCTTCTCTCCCTTTGCAACTTCTTGTCTCCTCCTGCGACGCCTTGTCTCCTCCTGAGACTCGTTGTCTCCCCCTAAGACTCCTTGTCGCCTCCTGCGATTTCCTGTCTCCCTCAGGGACTTTGCGCCTACTTAATTTGCTAGCAAGGTCTCGGAACCGTTACATATCATTTTGAAAAACTGTCGTCTCTTCCAAAACTTTTTACTGCTTCTTAATGACCTCAAACTGCAGTGGGCACACAAATCACTTCGTTGAACATGCCCGCCTCAGCTCAGAGCCGTGGGTAGTTACCTCGGAGCGTCACAGCCAACGCCAAAACAGGTACACGATTCTAGTAATGCGACCGGCTTGCCAGTCCCCAGCGTATCCAGTTGGAGTATAGGAGAAAGCAATCATATTCATTAACAATCATTAATACAATCTTCTTGACGAAAGCTGGTAGCACTGAGAAGCATGACTGAGGCCATCAGTGGTGATCGTTCATCGTCTTTAATACCTGCAGCTTGGAGTGGGTATGAACCCTAAAGTTCATGACTGTCATGGACTTGTTGTGTGACCTCTAAACTCTTAATTGCGTGGCCAGCAATGCCACAACACATACAGAGAGTCAAGGATTGCAGGCCGAGTTGGTTGGAGCGTTCTTAATACACTTTGTAGTTGAAACGTAAAAAAAACAGATTTAGGAGCTTTCAGTACTGTGGTCAAACCTACTTCAAATTAGATATACATTTCAAAGTTCAATGCCCAAAGCATATTATTATAATTGCAGTATTATC
>SDVV010012462.1:0-15453 GCA_016164225.1 Gammarus roeselii
CTTTGAAAAATCGAGCAGCACAACATCCACAACAAAGCCATCATCCACCCAGTCTGAAACATCTGAATAAGCCAAGAGAAGCTGATCTCCAGTAGACCAAAATTTCCGGAATCAAAACTGGTGACCAGGAACACTAATCTTTTCCAAACTCTTGCAGCACACAGAGGTCAGACTGACAGGGCGGTAGTTCAGAGGATCGTACCTCGACTTACCCTTGAACAGGGGGATCACAATTGACTCCAGCCACAGATCCGGAAGAACTCCACAAAATAATGACCTCTGAAATAGAATCAACAAAGGCTCTGACAGTGCACCCGCACAACTCTTCAGAAGCTTTGGATGTAAGCCATTGGGCCCCATTAACGACGAAGCGTCTAGAGCCAACAACACGCTAAGCACCTGAGCATGAGTGACAACTGGATCAGGCATCCCTCCATGAAAGACCTGGTTGGGAGCTGGATTAGGAGGAGCATCAACAACAAAAACGGAAGCAAAGGCATCAGCATAAGTTTCACTCATGAACTGGGGGCAGTCAACATACCCACCACCAGCAGCGTGAAGAGGACCAACGGACAAACGACCCTTCTTTTTATTGCGGATGTATGAGTGAAAGAGCTTTGGACACTCGCCAAATCGAGTGTGCAACGGCACCAAATCGTGGTGCCGTTGCAGCTGGTCGTGGTGCCGTTGCAGTTGGTCGTGGTGCCGTTGCAGCTGGTCGTGGTGCCGTTGCAGCTGGTCGTGGTGCCGTTGCAGCTGGTCGGGGTGCCGTTGCAGCTGGTCGTGGTGCCATTGCAGCTGGTCGTGGTGCCGTTGCAGCTGGTCGTGGTGCCGTTGCAGCTGGTCGTGGTGCCGTTGCAGCTGGTCGTGGTGCCGCTGCAGCTGGTCGTGGTGCCGATGCAGCTGGTAGTGGTGCCGATGCAGCTGGTAGTGGTGCCGATGCAGCTGGTAGTGATGTCGCTGCAGCTGGTCGTGGTGTTGCTGCAGCTAGTTGTGGTATGCTGCAGCGGGTTGTTGTGCAGCTGTAGTTGGTCGAGGTGCTGCTGTGTTTGACTGTTGTGGTGCCAGGGCTTGTCGTGGTGCAGCTCTGGCAGACTAAGGAGGTGGTGCTCCTAATCAAGATGATTAAACTTTGAGCAAAAAAAAAATCAGTTGTGCTGAGCTTCAGCAATTTTTCACATGATATTAATAAATTAAAAGGGGGACATGTTAATGTTAACTCGTTAATAAATAGAGTGGATTTTTTTTCAGCTTTGTTTGAGGCAGAGTATTCAAGTCTCAACTATCAATGAGACATGGTTGCTACTAGCTATTGCATTGTCCTTCACTGACAATGCAAACTACCGTGCTGTGAGGGGTGACCCGAATGGTGCAGCTTGTAAAAGCATGGACCACTATTGTATCTGCATAAGGACTCTGTGTTTTTAGTGTTCAAGGGGCACATTCCAAAGGTGTAGCCATGCACCTGACCAATTCTGAACTGTGGATTGTAGCTGTTCATCAGCCAATTTCCTAAACAATTTTAAAAAAATATCTCCTGATTGAACATTTTATTGAATTTCGCCAAGGCAAAGTGATTTTCACGGGTGATTTCAATGTGCCAACAATTGACTGGTTATCAGACCTAATTGATGGCTACATTTGGCTAATTGATTTGCAATTTTGGGACTTTCTTGTCTCTTGGACTTCTGCACTGGGTAACGGAGCCCACTTTCTCAAGTGCCAACAATACATATACTGGATCTGGTTTGCACATCTGAGGAGGATCGTGTTGGTGAGGTGTCTGCTGCAGCCACTGCCAGCATTATCTCGTTTTTGATTACAGATTTGGAGAGCTAGGTGACGGGGGAGAAACGTCTTTGGTGCAAGGAAAAGTATGCCAGAAATTCAGAGGCTCTGTCTCATGTTGACTGGAGGCTAGATTTCACCTATTCTGCTGTCAAATTTGATGTCATTCAAATAGAAGTTCAGGCCTCTCATACCTGTTTATTCTGGCCCTTATAGGCTGTCAGGAAACTGCCGCTCATGCCGGGGTAAGATCTGAGGCATGACATGGTTACAAGTGGATCAGGAGAGCCGCAGGGCTCAATTCGACAATTGCTCTGCAAAAGTCACACACATATAATTAACTGAATAGGAACATAAGATTTTTTTCCCATCAGTTTCAAAAAAGTACATGTCCAATATAACAAACCGGCCAGACAAGAATAGCTAAGCTGTTCCATGATTATGTCAGAAATAAAAAGATTGATTGCTCAGCTGTTGGCCTCCTCCACTTGCAAAGTTTCTCACCTTGGTTACCTTGAGAGCGTAGCTCCCATGTGTGCTCCCTAGCCTGAACTGGAGATGGGGTGGGGCATGCTGGAGGTCTGAAAATGTTCAGGTATTCATCTAATGGCCCGTTGTCTCCATGTTCTTCTTCAGCATCTTTGGGGTGTAAGCCCACCTCTGAGCAACCTGATTGGTTGTTCAGGAACTGTCTATAGTTGGTGAAAAAGGTCAGAGCATGCGAGGTCAATTCTCTGCTATCCAAGGTCCCATGCGTGTTGCCCAGGGGTGTGATGTGACAAGGCTCTGAGCTTGTCAAACACGGAATTGACCCAGAGAACACCCAGGATTAGGGTGGCTATTCTTGATTAGGTGTTGGTTTGATGGGCTCCATGATCTTGCCTCTTGAGCAGCTTGACTGGGCATTCTCCATTGCTGCAACCTCAAGACTGCCCAACACTTTAGCAAAGCCAGAGTGCAGAGCAGGATAGAAAGCACAAATGCCACAACACTCAGGAACTGCACAATCAAAGCAATGATGCAGAAAAATCCATAAATCTGTGCTCCAGGCAACTGATCATACAGCAATTCTGTTAGTCACATGACAAAAAATAAAATATACACATATACACACATACATTAAATAGCTACCACATACAAATTAAACCTTATCTGCCAAGTCAAAATATGAAGATTCATCATATGTCAGCTCAGTCAGCTAGAGCTTGTTTAGAGTGAGTGATACCTGTCAACTGCACAACATCAGCAGGCAAGCCATTCCAAACACCAACACATCTCATACTGAAGGACTGCAGGCACCAGAACAGTAAGGAGGAATTATCAATTTCAGCAAATGACCCCTAGTGCCAACTCGTGGAGCCAATGGGAACATTTTCAGCAAATCATCTGATATAGCCACCACGCAAAATTTTCCAGTATTTTATCAGGTCTGTTCTCAGAAGCCAACCTTCAACATAAAACAAATCCAGTCTTCTCAAATGACTCCCACAGTCCCCATCCAAACACCCATCAATATTTCTGATCCATCTTCTCTGAATAGGTTCAAGCAACCAGCAATACCCACAATATCCGATGTCCCAATTGCAGGATGCATACATACTCAACAAGTGAATGCATAAGCGCAATGTATAAGGGCAGCATAAACTCTGTGGACTTGCAGACAGTTGATCTCACTAAACAGTTTTACCAACCCACCAGTTTTTGCAGCCACCACACAAATATGATAGCGGAATTTGAGACTTCACACAGACACCCAATTCTCTACCTGCAGTGACAAATTTTAATGCTTTACATAACAGAAAGTAGCTACTGGTTAACTGGAACCAGGGCATCAAAATCAATGCATCATCTATAAAAACACAGCACAACACACTTGTCTGGATTTAATCGAAGATTCCAGGACCTTCCAACAGTCAGCTAAGTATGACACACTTTGGAGTGACTGGACACCCTAAACAGAAAGCGCAGTGTCCTTCCGTGAGAATCTTGGGTACAACATGTAATCATCTGCAAAAGCCTCGAATTTGCATGCAAGACCACTAGAGACCTGATTAATGAAGATCAAGAATAGTAGCGGTCCAACGACAGAGACAAGTGGTGAGATCCCAGATCCCAGCACAATGAACAAAGTCTTTGCTGCCTCTTTTCTGAAAATTTTGTCAGTGCAGCTTCTACCTACCCAGCCCTTTCCAGTCTTGCAAAGAAAGCCTGTCAAATGTTGACTTTTCTAGATTGTGGGGCCAGCATGTCCGACTGGTTCTTGACCCCAGTTCCAGTGTGGGTTCAGATGGCCTTTACCCCTCTCTGTTGTGGAGCTGTGCCGCACAACTCTTCCTCTTTATTTAATTTTATTTTAAATATAAGGACAAGCATGGCTTCTGAAGCCTGGAGGAAGTTGCTTGTTGTACTGATATTCAAGGCTAAATCCCACACTGATCCTCTGAATTAGACCTGTGAGCTTGACATCTGTTTGCAGCAAATCAATGGGAATAATAGTTAGCTATATCTTGGTTGTTGAGGTATCTTGAGAGCAAGGGTACTGTTTTCAGAGTAACCGTAGCACCAAGGACCAGTTGACCTATGATGATACCGGGATGTGGATTGATGAAATATTGTGGGTATCATAATGCTTGACTTTTCAAAAGAATTTAATGTGGTCAATCATAGTGCCCTTCTGTCTAGGCTGGAGTGCTTGGGTGTTAGTAATTAATTGCTGGCCTTGATATCTGCAGCAGCAGCAGCACCATGACCAGCCACAGCAGCAGTACCACGACCAGCTGCAGCAGCAGCACCATGACCACCTGCAGCAGCACCACGACCAGCCGCACCAGCACCACAACCAGCCGCACCAGCACCACGACCAGCCGCCGCAGCACCACGACCAGCCGCAGCAGCACCACGACCAGCCGCAGCAGCAGCAGCACCGCCACCGGTCGCACCAGCGCCACGACCAAAAGCAGTGCGGGTCACCACCCTGGCATAACGGCCTCGACCTGCAACAGGAGCCGGGAGCCCCCTCTTCACACGTTGCTAGGCACCACCAGCACCACAGACTACAGCCAAATCAGCCCCACACTCCTCCCTCGCTAACAGCAGGCTCCTCCTCCTGAATAACTCCTAGCGTTGTTTGTACATAAGATCCCTCTGGATAAATACGCTTTCACACCTGTCCATACCTTTCAATTTCCTTGCATTCAACAGAATCTCACTCCTTGCACTGTCGTCATAGATCTTTGCTCTGAACATCCCAATCTGTCCGTTTACTCTATGGACCTCATGCAAGTCACATTCAGACTCAATCAGACGTCTAACCACGCCCTGAAAACCAGTCTTTACATCACCCACCATCTCACCAAGGCCTCTTAAAATTACATTCTGTTTCCATTTCATTTGCTCCTGGACCTCCCGCACCTCTTCCCGAACAACTTCATTATGATGTGTTGACCTGGGAAAAAGCTCAGGTGCCGCCTGCTCAGGAACATGAGGTGAATAATCGTGTTTCTGGGCAGCCTGTGTACTGCTCATCAGCCCTCGAACCTGGGAACACAAAGCACCAACCCTGACGACCAGTTGACTAAGGCAGACTTACCAACTAGGAAGTCAATACTGCCAACAGAAGTTATCCCATCATGTTGGCTACACCTGCGCTGAATGCAATGATAAGTATTTGCACATCCTCCTTCCTCCAGAAGTCCGTCAATCACACCTCTCTTCAGACCCACACACTCTGAGACTGGGTGAAAAAAAACACCACAGTCATGACATTCAATAGACTTTACAGTCAAGCAGCATCCACAAAAAGCAAAAAGTTCCCTTGAATTATCCAAGCCATCACCAGCCTCATCTTTTGCAGAACTGCTGCCCGGAACACCAGCAACAACCTGCCCACCAAGCACCCTGGAAGCACCCAAGTCAAGGCAGTCATTGAGCACAACGCAAGGTGAGTTTGGCGTTGATTCCTCCTCATGCGGGATCCCGTCCTCCTCTAGCGGGATCCCGTCACTTTCTGCAACCACAGCACCAGGATAAGGTGCTGCACCAATAGCTGCAAAACTCCTTCACAGGTGTTGAGGAAGCAGCCATACTCGGAGCTAGCCGGTCAACATCCCCAAAACTGCCACCGACCAGCTGTGAGGGCCAGGGGAGTAGGAGGGCTGAATTCATTGGCAGCT
Organism: Gammarus roeselii; assembly: GCA_016164225.1. Lineage (NCBI taxonomy): Eukaryota > Metazoa > Arthropoda > Malacostraca > Amphipoda > Gammaridae > Gammarus > Gammarus roeselii. The sequence goes on from SDVV010012462.1 coordinate 5,961, forward strand.
CCAGGTCATACCGTTTGTTGTAGCCCACAAAATGAATCCTTAATTCAAACTTGATCCAATCAACTTTCTCAATGATGCTCTTGAAGAAGCTCCCTGTTCTTTCATCAAACACCTCCACAAACGTACCTTTCTTGAAAAGGACTCCTGACTTGAAACAGTTTGTGGCTTTGGACCTCATAATAATGAGGGAATTGCTCAACTCATCCTCACGGCAGCAAGCAGTCAACCTCCTTGACCGATCAGCTTGGATGCTTGGAGCCATGGATTTTTTTTTCAGATTGTTTTCCAGACTTTAACACAGTAAGTATTTGGTACGGGAACAATTTCAAGTCATATACAACTCACCCAGTGCAGTGGCTACAATACTCTCTTAGGCAGTTACTATTTGGCACGAGAGCATTAAGACACAAATTCAATGAAAAATCATGATTTAAAAAGACCTACAAAAACGGCAACGCAGGACTCCCTCGAGAGGTCTTGTGGCGTGCCTAATAGAATTAAACCCATGCAATAACCTAGGAGCAGTTAGTATTTGGTACAGGAACAATTTCAATTTAATGTTAATTTTTCCAAACTAAAGAGGGGGTTGCTGAGTCAACTTGATCCTGTTATTAATTTAAATATCCCACTTGTAATTTCTATAATGGGATGGTTGTAAGTGAAGAGGATGGGGCTGACCATGGTTTCCCTGTGATATCTGTCGGTCCGTGTGCACCATGATAGTAGCAGTTGCTCTATTTCAGCTTGCATACCGGCCCTGCCTGTCGAGTTCTGCTGGGCCGACCTGGATGGAGGACTAGGTTTGTTGAGATTGTTTCACCCCCTTGTTTCTTCTGCTCTTCTTTGATACTCAGTCTTTACATTTCTATTATTCTATTGTTCCATTGCAGTATTGTTTTGTCTTTGATTTGTCTTTTAAGTTGCCCCAGCAATTTCATTGTTCACAAGTTCCTAATTTAATTACTTGCTTCTACTCTTTTATAGTTTGTGCCCTGAAGGATCTGCTGGTCCCAGTTTCTTGTTCTGGTAAGCCTGTGGTAAGTCCAGACCAGGTAATTTTAATTTCCTGTGATTATTCTTTTGCAGTTTGGCTCTACCGGGTATGTCAGTCCATTGGATCACTGCAAATATACCTACCGGTTTGAATTGATACGTGTATATGGAGCGCTCTAGAGTGAATGGTTGTATGGGTGAAGTAGTGATTTAGGGTCATCTGTATATACAGTAGGTTGTTAAGGATTGTGTCTAATGTTGCGAGTGTTTGATTGATCCTCTGATTGATTTCAATTGTCTAGTTTTCTTGTCCAAGTTTCTTGCATCCATGTAGCAATAGTTACATTCATGATGGTTTTAACTGGTTACTTCCCTTGCTTGAATTGCTGCAGAATTCATTCCCTATTGTCAATTCAAATTTTATACTTTAGTATATACAAATTTTTTCCCACTTTGATAAGTTGGGTGTTGAGCAGGGCTGGCTGTACTATGTATTGTGGTTGGCTGTGCTATTGGTGTCCACATGTGTGGTGAAGTTAATCAGCAGCACCCATGTTTAGTGATTTTGATGCTACTAATTGGTGATTGTTTGAGTTTACATAATTTTCCTAGTCATATTGTGTTGAATATTTAATTGAAGCAATTCTTTCTAGTCAAAGATTTTTACTGTCAGAATTATATTGTAATGGTGTTCCAACCTGGAAGCATGGAAGATGCAATTTTACTCTAATGTGGTTTGGTGCGTAGTGCTTCATGATTGTACTCCTGGTATCAGATGCGCAAATGGCATTCAAGAGAACTCAAACTTATTTTTATATAAATTTCTTGGTCATTTTACATAATTGTAAAGATGCTGGGGTCTTGCCCAAGAGTTCACAGAACCAAAGCATCTGTGGTGAATGCTGTCCTTGTTAAGTTACCTCATATTAGTGTTAGTCTAATCTAACTGTGATCTGTGTGCCTAACCTTTTGAATTTGAAGTTTTGAGAAACAGTATATTTATTTGGTAATTTTTATTGTGTCATTGCGTTTTATAATGTTTGTTAGTAATAGATTTCTGATGTTTTGTCTTGCAGTTGGGCCACTGTTTATTCAGTGATAGTCACAAGATCTGCTCCTCCTAATACTACCCTCCTAATACTGCCGTCCTAATACTACCCTTCTAATACTACAGTCCTAATACTACCCTCTGAATAATATATGAACTACTTTTTATACATTGGTGCAGTGCCTCTTAATCAACTGGCTATACACTATTAAGACCCGATTTTCTTGGTGCACACTCGAGTCCCCTAACAATTGTGGTACAAGGTTTACTCCTGATGGAGGGAATATAATTAGAAAATGTCCACTGTTATAATTACCCTGTTGTTCAACAACAACATCTTGAGTCTGAACCTCACACGCATTTTATGAGGGGAGCTAACAGAGACTAACGTCATAGGCTTTGGAGACATTGTCCCTTTAACCACATCAAATTTGTTCCTACACACTTTAGCAGCACTAGTCTAGAGCCGTTTAGCTAGACGACCATTGACCTCAAGAGTAACCTTTAGGTTGCACTACCACAACCCGTCCAAGAAACTTCATATCTACGGTGTGTATAGCTACTATGATTATCATGAAGCACCGTAAGTTTCAACATTCTATCATCAATCAAAAAGAAGTTACTTACAAAAAAATATGCGACAAGCTATGGCCCCCAATCGAGGGTTATTTCCTGCACCCCACATTTATCAATAATTGAAACGCAAATTAAAAGTTTGAGAGTACCAATTGAAAGAGCATGCCTATATATTAGTATATATATATATATCAATTGCTTAAAATAAGATGTCAAGTAAGAGTATGTCTGCGACAGATGATTTTGATGCTCGTCTTCTGCTGCTGTCATACCCTACTGTAGAAGGATTTTTTTCTCAATTTTGCAGTGGGAAACAAAGTTTCTCTTCAATAATTGCAATCTAACTTTACTGGAAGTCATTTCTCCACATCCTAAACTAATTATGACCCTAAAGTATCAGTAAATGAGTGAATATTACGAATAAACTATCTTTTTAATAATACGATAGAACATGTTAACAATATATTTCGTCAATTCTATAGCAAACTTGTTGCATTAACATGAATACAAGTCATGCTAGGTAGGGTATTGTTATCTTGATATGAAAATATGATGAAAAAATATAATTCCTGGGCATTAAACATAGGTTAATACTTAGGCCTAGACTTGTCACCATGTGTTGTAAACATAGGGTCATTACAAAATTAATTACGCATTTTGAAATTAGCTGTGGAGTCATTATTGTGGGTCATTTACTTCCAGATATTATATCTGTAAGAATTGCATTTAACTACTTCTCATTTACAAAAAACAAAGATATTTATTAACAAAATCGGTGCGGGGAATCACCCCTGATCGTTTTTTCACCTGGGGCGATTCCCCGCAATTGTATAATTGTATATATCTACAAAAGTTTAAATTTCTTTCCAAAATCCTTCCTATGCAACACACTACATCACTACACCCTAATTCTATGGAAACTCTAGCCACAGCATCAAAGTTTGCCAACATCTATTTTTCCAAACCAAAATTATCAGGGACATGAAAAACACACATTCGCTTTGGCAATTTTTCATAAATTCTGTAAGCGTATAAAATTTCTACAAGTAGCTGATACTTACTATCAAAGACCTGTTCTTTCAAGCCCTGTAGTCAAACAGTGACATTTCCGACGTCTTGGTGCCCAAAAGGGAGGTGCGGGAAGTCACCCCCGTGTTGCCGACCACGGGGAGTCACCTGGTTGACGCTATTTCGCAGGTAAGCAAATCTCCAAACTATTTGGAGTGCTACAATTTTATGCACGCATTTTCCTCTATAGCATATCAATTCAAGCTCAAACCAATGCTATGAAGAACTAGTCATTTCTCTGATCTAATGCTCCAATCAACAGCTGTCAGAGAAACAAACAAAAACCAATATCCCATATTTTGGCGGGAGAATAAAAAATTGGTGATTTACAACACAACATGTAATATATATAAGTCTAGATGAAGTGCATCAGTGTTGAGACTTAGGTATGAATTCAATAAATAGTTAAACTGCAATATTAAATTACTCCTTGCATTCAACATTCCTGCATTTTGGTGCACACACTTCACATGAAAACAAACACCGACGTCACACACGATTGGTAAACAAGTTACCCCCAACATTCATGGAACAGCCAGAGGGAGTGCAAAATTACGCATTACCGTTGTCAGTCGTAATGTCAGGAATTGAGATATGTGAACAGTGTTGTTAGTGATAGCTATTTTTAATAAGAACTGACAGTGATTGTTAATTGTAATTTATATAACTACAAAAACAAAAGGGCATCATCTAGACGTTGCATTCTGTTCTGGAGGAAGCCTGGTTGGTGAGACGTCTGCGTCTATATGCGGTCATCCCAAACTGTAATTCTGAGGAACATTGCCCAGGGTAAGCTCTTCTAACTCTTGTCTGAATATATATTTGCCGGTATCTTGCAACAGTAGCATATGTAACTCTACAAACATACTCTGCAAGCCTATGCAAAGGCCTTAACATACTGATATCAGCTTCTGAGGTGCACGGATGGTTCAGTTCTTGACATTCAGTGATGAAAACGCACATAATTTTCTCAACCCCACGCCCAATTGTGCAATCTGGTTTATGTGAGTGCACAGGAAGGTCTAGATGTGCCGATCTCAGCTTCTAAGGCACACCACTGGTAAGGTTCTTGATATTCAGCAATGAAAACGCATGTAATGTTCTCAACTGCATGCCCAATTGTGCTACCTGGCTTCAACCAACAGGCCATAGCCTTAGCCACATCAACACACAGCCTGCTCATATTATACACTTTAACAAACTTTAACATCAGCCAGCCAAGAATGGGAGGAAAGGGCAGAAGCCAAAGGCAAATGCACAAATCGAATTATCAACAAAATTGACTGAGCTGGTTGAAATAATTAGAGCACTCACAAGTCTCAAAATATACCCCCCCTGCCACCTAACAGGGCCAACACCGAGGCTGCAAAAGAAATGATACCAACTCTATTAGGGATATTAAGAACTACTATATAAATATTTCCACGGACTAGATTCGAAGTAGCAAAGAAACCAAATTAAATTGACAAGGCCACATTTATTACAGCATTTACAAACACCATATCGCATGTATGGCAGCGGCACTAAGATAGTAACACTGACACTTGTTGATACCATTGAAAGGGGTCACTTCAGAGTAAAAGTATAAGTCCAACAAACATCTTGCAGATAAGTTCACCTAAATTAAAAGCATTTGTGAACAGACACTATAGCCGGGGTACGCAGTTCATGAGTCAGACAAGCTCGCTGTCCTGGGTTTCTTTCACTGTAATGCCTCTATAAGTGAAATAGCCCTTTGTAGTCTAGAGATACAATGATGTGATGCGGTATCGCTAAAGCTGAGTGCTGAAAAGTATTAGGTGTGGAATGATGCGAACGCAAGGACGGGTGGGGGGAATATTGTCCTGGAGGGGAAACAAGGTGCTGTAAAGAAAAATATTAGAGGGAAGTGAGTATATGAACAGTAGACCAATCAGCCAGCATGGGCAGCAAATTTATTGGGAATGATGGGTATGAACGATTCAGAAAGGGTCGAGGTACAAGATGAGGGAGCGACTGTATCTCTGTTAGAAATAAGTACATTACCAGGACAATAAAAATGGTTGGAATTGGAAACAAAGTTGATGACGATAAATAACCGTCCAAGTAGGATAAACTAAATCCTCAATCGTCCGAGCTATTTACAGGCCACCCAAAAGCCGGCAACCAGTAAATGAACCACAAATAATCCAGGCTTCAAACAACAGGTAGTTCATGGCGAACAGGTGCGTCTTTGATATCTTAATGTGAATCAATCTAAGCCAAATAAATGTGGCCCAATCATTGAATGGCAAACTTGAGCAGCTTATTGGGAGTCAACTAGAATTGTATAAAACAATTTGCAATTGCTCAATCTGATAATTGGGAACAATCGATATTCCGTCGTAAGCAATAACGCTTGTGAGTCACCTACTGACCACCAAGAAATGAGCGGCTTGTTCACAGCACGTACAGTAAAATGGATATCGGTCCTCCGGATGTATAGAAAAACAAAACTACTCACAAAATTAATTGAAACCAGAGTTATAGAAAATAAAATCAATACGTAACAACCTGCGTAACGCGGATGACGTGTCATTTTATTAGACACGTTCTCAGAAGCTCTAGACACTACAGCACTAACAGTCAGGAAGAAATTAACACGCTTTCCACTAACCTGGAAGATTTCTGAACTAAAGCCAGAAAACCCCAGAGTATCTTCAGAGATTAGTGGAACAACACGGCACCAAAAAAGAAGACATTAATAATAGATATTCACAAATGAATTGCGAGTTTTGAATGCTATACGAGCGGAGAAACGGATAAAAAATAGCTTATTCGGGCGCGCACAAAAGACCGGCAATCCAAAAGCCAAATCAGCTTTCTTTTTTTTTCCAAAAAATTTATTACCCATGACGGAACAAACATGTTCATCGTGACCGACAAATAGACTAAATATTGAGTCAGCTATTCTTAAAACGCTATTTTCTATGGAGACGATGGCATAGCGTTACATTACCTCAAGGTCGGATTAAAAATTCTTTTGTCATATCTCTAGCTGTTCATCCTCAAAAATTGAAAACACGAGCTCATCAAAGCTATTCATCAAAGGGGGAGGTTAGCAACCCTTCAAATCAACGATAAATAATAAACTAAACCGCCGTGGCCGAGTGGTTAGCGTATCCGACTGCAGTGTCAGCCTCTGGTGCTGCATGTCGCGAGTTCGAGCCTCGGCAGGGACACGGCGGTCTTGTGGCGGGGAGATTGGGCGCCTCCCCCCTCTGTGTCTGCCTAGCTTAGTCACCCCCCTAACTAGGGGGAAACGGCTGTATGTCGATACATACTTTATTCGAAACCAACAAGGGTATAGCAAAACATTCGATACAAAACATGATATGATAGAAATATGAGTGATCTGTCAGGTTACTAAAGCAGGAACGTCAAATCAGGAAGCACATTAGAAATGACAATTTTATTCATAACGGACAAATATTATCTTCCTTCTAGTGTGTACCGTATTTCTCTCTAATGTCCTAACGATGACAACCCAGCGAGCGCATCGCTTGTGCAGATTGCAATAAAGATTTTATGGATAGAAGTCGTTGCTCAAGTCATTAAAGAGTGTGCCGTTTTAAGAAAAAAGTACTTTAATGTAATCCGATGCGTTTTTTCAAATACTCTGCTCACGGACGTGAGCGATGGACCTGCACCAGTCGACAAAATGTGTCATTATAGCTCACTGTCAGCTTTCTCATATTGTATTGACAAAAATCTCTCCACAGTGCATTGCAGTAAATTTGGTAACAATATGAAACAAAAAGCTCTGTCTTTGATTCCTTTAGCGCAAAGAAGAACTTCCATTTTAGCATGTTACCAACGGCATTTTGTCACCTGGTCTGTTTAGCAGCATCCATATCATTAGTGCCATGTGCAGAAACAAAATGCCTAAGATATTGAAATTCGTCCACAAAATCTACTGTGACACCAACTAGCTGAACATCAGTCGAGAAGTAACGCTTAAGACCTTTTAACCTGACCAACATACACAGGTTTTGAGGTGTTATACACAGTATCACAGAGCCAACCTCAATTACTAGAAACATCTAGAAGCTACTGCAATGCCGATAGATTTTTATCAATTAACACCATATCATCTACATAGCTTAGAATAATACCACAACACTGGCAGAGGAGTCTGCATTCATTCAGCATTTAGAGTAACTCCTATGAGAGAGTGATCCGTACAGGCCACATCACTCAACGTGATGTGGCCTATGACACAGTGATCCGTACAGGCCACATCAGGCAACATGAAACGGTTCTCTATTGACCAGAAGGGGGATAAAGAATCGTGATTTACCTGTGTACGTGTCAGATGAGAGAAGCTGAGTTTCCTGAAACGCCAAAGTATGTTCAACAAAAAGCTCTTCAATCACAATAATCCTGGCCGTGTAAGGCTAGGCATTAAAGTCTCCCAAAATACATATTTGCTGCTCCTCACGACTTTCCAATATACTACCATGAACATTTATACAATTTATTTACTCATTGAGGTTGTTATTCGAGTTTACTGGGCAGTACACATTTAGAAACAGAACGGAGGTCCCACCAAATGTAACGCTCAGGCCCAGGACTGTATCGCAATTGTATTGTTTAATCTGGATAATTGGGCTCAAGATCGCTGGTAAATAAATGTCAGCCCTCCAAATGGCATACCCACTATTTTTTCATTGGACACATTGATCAGAAAAATTGAGAATGCGCAAATATTTTCTCCCAGCGAGGAAGGTAAGTTAATCTGTTATGGATACAACCACTTCTCCTGCAGGGGTCCCAAATCAGCCACACACCTTTCACAATTACTGGTCAATCCGAAACAATTGAGAGAGGCGATACGAATTGTTCCCATATTACCGTGGTGTGACTCCATCACGAGGCTTCTAACTGCTGCACTGCATTTCCGTGCGCACCACGGGCTTTTTTCCTTAATCTTTTCGGTCCGCGGTCTGACGTCCTCTTTGCTCTCTGCATCAGGCTGGTCGTGGTCCTCTGGAAAACGGGCATTTTTCCAGATAAATTTCAGGCGATCCCTGTCAGATGTATTCAACGAACAGCGTTGATTGTAAATGCTTAGCGCTCCCATGTATTTCAAAAGGGGACAGGTTCCCCTCTGTAGTAGGACGTTTTTTTTTTGCATTTGAACTGCGCTTTTCCTAAGTGCGGTCTGATGCGTTCAATCTTCGGTTTCAGAGGAAACTTGCTTCTAGGGCACGGCAGTGCCACAAGTAGTTTAGCTATGCCTCTGGGCGCGGTGCTATGTTGTACACTGCTACCATTTCCAATTTTCAAAATGGGAGTTTTCCTCGCCGCTTCGTTTTTCTTTCTCAAAGCTGATGCATCGACGAATTCTTGTTGACTGCTCAAAAATGTGGCATCCGTTTCATTTGCTTTCGAAAGGATACCTAACCTACGGATATTCATCTGCAGTGCTTCGCTAAATTTAGGTTAGCTTAAATCGTGAGGGAGATGAGTGCCAAATCTTGGTGGTGATGGTATTGGTAGTGATGCGCACTGTGCTCTTGCTGCAGGGAGTAGTATATGTATCTGTATCTGCATCTGCATCTGCATCTGCATCTGCATCTGCATCTGCATCTGCATCTGCATCTGCATCTGCATCTGCATCTGTATCTGTATCTGCATCTGTATCTGTATCTGTATCTGTATCTGTATCTGTATTTGTATCTGTATCTGTATTTGTATCTGTATCTGTATCTGTATCTGTATCTGTATCTGTATCTGTATCTGTATCCGTATCTGTATCTGTATCTGTATCTGTATCTGTATCTGTAT
>SDVV010012463.1:0-15453 GCA_016164225.1 Gammarus roeselii
CGACAGGGTTGCTGGGAATGACGTAGGCCTTTCCCGCATGATGTGTCACCAAATGACTATTTAAATTAGCTTGGCGTTGTTCCGGATGTGATGGAAGGAAGGGTAAAGGTTCGGTCGGGGTGACCTAAGGGGCCAGTAGCGTGACTTATTGGAGCGAGAGGCGCTGACTTGAAGCTGTTGATATAATAATGATGAGAAGTCGCGGATTGGGCGCTGTTAGTATGGAGATGACGAGAAGGCGCTCATTGTGAGCTGTTTTTTTATAGGGATGATGAAATCCCATGGATTTGGGGTTGTTTGTGTATGGGACAATGAGGACGCGTTGAATGTTAATTTTTGTTAGCGGGATGACGAAAAGGGGCTGATAGGAAGTTGTTGGTATGAAAATGATGAGGATGCGCATTTTAGGAGCTTTTGGCATGGGTATGATCTCGAAAAGGCACTGGTTGCCCTCTGATGATGTGGGAATGATGAGTTGACGCTGATTGGAATAGCTGGTGTGGGAATAATGAGGAGGTGCTGATTGGAAGCGGCTACTATTGGTACAACGAGAAAACCCTGATCGGGAGTGGCTTATAGGAGAGTTGTGAAGTGGCGAGGATTAGAAACTGTTGGTATGGAGATGATGCGAGGATGCTGATGGAAAACTTTTCTTTAGGGATGATGATGAGGCACTGATTGTAGGGCTCTTAGTATGAGGATATTGAGGGGGCGCTGATTGGAAGTTATTGGTGTGGGAATGACAAAATGAACGCATGTAGCCCGGGATTATTCCTGGTTCGTTTCTCAGCTACGGCGATGTTATGTAGATATCTTGATGAGCGTAAACCCAGCTAATTCATACCTTGAAAGGGGCAATAATAGGTTGTGAACAGCTTCCAAATAAATCAAATTATGTTTAACTTGTTAAAAATTATCCAGTTCTCTGAAAGGTTTAACACGCGTCAGGACGTCATCTGAACCAGGAACTAACGAGAAATGCGACGCATGATTTACCAGTGGAGGATATTTTTTTAAATACATTCAATGCTAATTAGAACAACTGCTCTGCTCACGACGACTGATTTGCTTTCGACGACTGATATGCTCACATTGACTGTTCATTCTGTGACGACTTCTCTGCTTGCGACGACTGCTCTGCTCACGTTGATAGCTCGTTATGCAACGACATCTCTGCTCGCCACGACTGCTCTGCCACGAAGACTTCTCTGCTCGCGCCGACTGCTCTGCTCGCCACTACTGCTCTGCCCACAAAAACTTTTCTGCTTTCGACGACTGCTCGGGTCGAAACGACAGCTCTGTTCATGATGATTTCTTCATCTACTGACTTTCCGTATGAAGCCAACTTTCTCTTAATTACTGTCAGAGTATATTCGTCATGTGTTCTTCGCACAGTGCGCCAAAAAGATTTTTTTAATTACATGCGATTTGAAATTTGTCTAGAGTGAATGGGTTTTCTACTGAAAGAATTCTATGTCCTTCACGCTGCGAAAAAAAATGTCAAAAGCATGCACAGTTGCCACTGGAGGAACAGCAGCTTCTCAGCTGTTGCGGTCAGGTGTTCCCAGTTCTCCCAAGGTGACAGAAAGAAGAGTTCCCCCTGTTTGAAAGCTCCAAGGACTCGCAGTCTTTTTTAAGGTGTTGAGAGCAGTGGCAACTGAAAACCTGGTAAGGGGAAAATAAAGAAGTGACAGGAAACGGAGATCCCATGCAACAACATGAATAGCGAGAAGGAAAAACGTAGTCGTGGAAATGTTCGCACGAAAGAAAGAGCGAGACTTGACTATTTTTAGCCACACGAAATGAGTAAACTTAAGACCGATGGGCAACGACTATTGAGAGTGGGTCACGAGCGAGAAAAATATAAGCTAAATTTTATTTGAATTAATCAAACGATGCAAAGGAGATCAATGAGAAGAAGGTAAATTTAGAATTTTGCAGTGAAGGAGTGATAGGGACGGTTATTAAGATGAGAGTCGGGAGGTGGAAAGTGCGAGTTTTCACCCCCCCCTCCGCCACCCCAGTTGGAGCGTGTCTATGTGCAGCCGTCAACCCTGCCCGCGTTATGAGGGGGGGGGGGGGCATGGGTGAAAAACGCAAGCCAAATCCAAGTGCTTTCCGTCGCAGGTAATCAGACGAATTACGTGTATCTTCCGCTTGTGACAGCAACGGTCGCATGTAACAAAACGCTTAGAATATTGAATGCAAATAGAACGTGATAAATGTGGTAAGATTAGCCGTTCACGGGAATTCATTGTAAGAAATCTTGTTATATTGTAACACTCAGAACAGGCTGGTTAGTCGCGAGTCGGCAGAAAGTGCCAGCTGACGATCGGTGCATGTATTCCTTTCTGTTCGTATGCTCTATAACGGCTTTATGTTGTAAAGGTCCAGAAACAGTGGATGTTTGAAGGTAGAAAAAAACAAGATCCTCGAATAAATATTGCCTAAGGGCTGAGGCCGCATCCTGGTAAGAAGGGTAATGCAAAGGCCATGAGATCAACATTGCGGCCCGTGAGCGAGCGGGGAAAATGGTTGCATAATTTACCGTAGATAGTCGTCGAGGCCGGCCCGACGGAAGGTTTGACGGACGAATACGACCTGTCAGCCGACCGGTGTGGAAGGAATGATTGTGGTTTGAAAGTCAATAGTGATTTGACACTAATTTTCATTAAATAGACTTGTGTGACTTCAGGAAAAAGTACAGCGATGAATTGATTGAATGTACTTTAGTTCAATAAAAAATATACTTCCTTGAACATTGTTATACAAAGTTTTCTATAGAGACGCTGAAAAGTATTTTTATTAATGATTTTCACACTTATGTATGATACTGCATTCATTCAACGTATCAGACGTTTGATAATTTTAAAAAATGAGAATAATTGTTATATGAATGAATAAATCCCGTTTCGAATTATGTTCTTGTATAACTGAAACATCCCAACAGAACATTTTGGCATCAAGGATTCATAATCCCATGCCAACAGTTTTAGATAGCAAGGCAAAATAAAAAAGGACATTCACTTTGCAATCCCGCCTTGAAAACAATTTTAGTGTTGGAGAAGCCGCAACAACAGCAGCGCCAGACTGTTTATCTGGCGCTTGAATAGGCCAAAAGTTAAAATTGGTTTCGTTAAATATGTAACTACAGTGTACTACGGACAACCAATGAGATCATTGTGAAGGATTGTTCAGAATGACTTCGGGACGAGAACTACTCTCACCATGCAAGCAGCAATATTTGAGTAATTGGAGACCTCCCAAATCAAACCAGCTCTAACGAAGCGATCAGTTCATTCTTAATTCTAATATATGGTACATCATTAGTACATCACCTGCTAATTTTATTCAAACAGTATGTTCCAATTTGTTTTAGATTTAAAAAAGTGAAAATGGGCTTGGTTTTCCCAGAATCACTTTATTTTATCCGTCAATTGAAATGTTTCACAAAGGCCGCCTTGTTTCAACATTTTTAACGTGGTTGAGGGTCTCTCCATTTAATATAGACAATATTTGATAATTATTCCTCTCTCCGATTTTAAGACAATTGACGAGATGAATGGATTCGGCAGCAGTCGTAGTTGTTCATTTATTCTTCCGTTGATTACAATTGTGACAGAATGATCCTCTTGTCCACCTGGCGCCCTAGTGCAAGGATCGCCGTCTCCTCCGTCACCCTCAAAGGGTGACGCGACGAAAGGTCTGTAGACGGTAGAACCTGCTCAAGGATACCTTAAGGCTGAATGCTGTGAAGTGAAGAAGAAAAAAATTGATAACTCATTGAAGAAAAAACGGAAAAAGAATGTTGCCATGACAGTGTCTTTTATCAATAAATGTACTGAAATGGCTCTACGAAGTTGATTTTATCAAGTTTTAGGAGTTCGCGGTACGAAAATTATTACCTTCTATCCATGATAGACTTAACAAACATGCAATCCACAATTCCAAATGTTTTTCGAAAATTAATATAAAGCTGCCCTTATTTTTCACACTAACTCCGAATTTCCCTAGACATTGTTATTGTCTTATCCTACCACTTTTGGAATAATACATGTGGTTCATTGTACAGAAGCTGAATATGCAAATAAATTCACACCTAAATATATTCACAATTTAACCGTAGCCCTTGATAATCAAACATTGGAGCAGCAGCTGTAGAGCATCAAATGGGACGCGTAAACTGAGTATCGGCCGATGAGTGAGGTACTTTGCGTGGAAAGTACGTTTTACTCTTCTGAAGGACCCTGAGGGGGGAAGGGAATCTGCAAGCATGGGTAGGGGGGTGTTAGGTGATCTCAATGAGGAGGGGCTGCAGAAATACCACCGCGATGTTGTTGTTGTAATTTTATAGGGAACCTCAACAATGCAATGATAAAAGATGTAACATCATTTTGGACTGGGTCGTCTCCAAGATGGACTGGCAAGTCTCACAAAATTCAGAATTGCTGCAAGTTTAATTGATTTACGATGTTTGTCATTTTCGGATTGTCTTTCACCCCTGAAAACAATCATGTTGATTCGTTGTTCGGCTATGCTGACTGTTCGAAGACGTGATTATGGTGTGACTGCACGACACAGCTCCAGAACAAGGGTCATCACATCACTTGCACAATACTCGGTATAAATCAGGCCTTGCAGTCCCGTTTGAGAATGCGGCGGTTATAAAGCGGCCTTAATATGAAGCACCAACAACCAATTTTTTATCAACTTGTAGATCTAACTTACCAGTCAAATAAATCTGCTAACGAGACGATTCTTTAGAACAGGGTTGACTCCGATTAACCCACAATAGAGAAAAGTAGTCGAGGAAAGTCTGGCATTTGACTGCTGGGGAAGTAACATAGCTGGCGAGCAACATCGCTGAGAAGATGTAAAATCAATAGTTTTTCTATATAACACCGCGATTCCTTAAGACAAAATTGAAAGATATTATGATGTTTAGACTTTTACCCCACCAAACTCTAACCTCCTTCGAGCCCTTTCCCACGCGCCTTACCACACTGCAAAATTTTCTTCCATTCTAAAGAATTTTAGTATATCTTCTGAGGTGACGTGTACAAGATTTCATGTTTACAACGTGACAAAAAATATATATACTTCTAGGAGCCATGAGTCCGCCGTGCTCCACTGCATTGAACCACAGGCCTTACGTGTACGGCCAAACACAATATCGCCTGTCAAACAGCCACCCACGATGGAGAGTCTCGGGCATGTTTATGACACGTCTAAGAAGGGTTCGGATTGAATCTTTATTATGCTGGGACAACGACGGGTTTTTAAAGATTATACGCAACCGCGGCCAAGAGCGGTACGATCCTGCTGCCTCCTTTGATGAATGGCGATTTCAGGACCCCTGATAGGCCGTGAGCGAACCAGTTTTTCAAATAATTAGATAATAAGACCAACGTTATTTTAAACACTTTAGTGCGGTGGACAGAGAAAAGGGGTTTTCTTAGCTTGAAGGTTTGCATGTTTTTTTAAGGTTTTAAAATAAAACTCATTTATAGTTGCTTATAAGCTGCTCTCCCTTTTACGATCTTTTCGAAACCCATCATAACATAGGGTGTGTCGTGGATGGTTTACTCAATAACTGATCATACATTTCCCTAATAATTAGCTGTGATGGAATGTTCTTCTTCGACATACCAAGTTCCTGTTGACTCATAAAAAGTCCGTATACTATTTGTCTAGCTCTACTTAATCAGACATTATTGTTGCCTTAGATGCAACTGCATTATTTGGCTATGAAAACATACCTTTCACATAAGTCTGACCTCGTCGATGACTTCATTATCTTCGTCTCCACATCACAGTTATATTTTTCTTCATGGATCTATTTCCATAATGAAATACACTGACAGCTCTCCGACATTTAATTCTAATTGCAATCAAGCAAAGAGGGAAGTGGCATTCCGCGCAAAAAAAATATAAAACATTATTTTCGTGGGGATCTATTCGAATTTCTGCACCACTTGGTCTAACGTCCTAATTGGAGTCTGGCCTAAATCACAAGTAAATTGATAAATATAAAGCTGTTACCGCCGCAGGTACCTATTACTCTACTTTAGACTGCATCCTGCCACCAATGAGCCAGACTAAGGCTATTAATTTTAAATGACACATGAAACCAAGTCTGCTGAAACAGTGATACATTTCTTTGAACACAGGATCTAGAGCATGGACTGATGACTCATTCTTTCTGCTACCAGAATGGGATGTCACATACACTTTCATTTCCAGCTGTGCCTCGGATGACAATACAAAAATGATAGTGGGGTATCCGGAGTCACCGTTCTCAGCGTATCGCAGGTTTGAGACACGACCGACTTGAAGCGCCCAGCTGTGCGGGGCTTCCGGGTGATGATGGCCAGTGATACAATCGCTCTGGAAACCGCCAGTAGTTTTCTTCCTGTAGGTCTCGCCCCGTCCATGATTTCCCCCACATTGTCTAAGCTTTCCGTGAATACATCACTGTTCAGACATTGCAAGTCATGAAATACATAACCCCCGTGAACACTGAGAAAATACTGATAAGAGGGCTTGTGAAGACGTTGGTAATTACTATTTTCCTATCATTGGCATATACCTATTTGTTCATGGTTCAGTGACTATTAATGAAAAAATCAAGAATGTTTCCCGACTACTGATTCTCATCTCCCTCGCCAAGTATCCCGAAACAACATGTCTCGAACTATGACATTTTACAGCCTATCTGCAAAAAAAAATGAAGATTACATATATTGTTCTATTTTAAATTGGTCATAACTTGACTTAAACATTTTTTTGGCAGAACTTTGTTCAGATATGATAACAGTGGCATCCGTTATATTTCCTCTATCCTCAGTTCACAAGAGGTCAGGACCGATAACAGGGGAGCACGAGATATAAGGTAGAAGTACGAGGAACAAATGCTAAGTTCTGCAACAGTTACACATTTCACATAACTAAATAATTATAAATTTGAAGAAGCAATGTTATACTCAGTTAGCATGTTACATACATTTTTTGGCAGCAATGTTCCTAGATTGTACCTCTATGTATGTCGTTGCGTGAGGAACGTTATCGGGTCGGCATTCTATTCTGAGAATAACGTTCTAGATCAGTGATAGTATGAGAGCATCCTGAGTAGCAGTCGATATGCTTGGGAAAATTTCGGACGGCAACAAGATCACATACGAGATGTGATGACCCTAATGTTGCGTAGAACAATTATGAAGAACTGTTGCATGACAGCAAATTACTTATTTCATTTAACGCCAACGAGTCGCATGGTTCTGCACACATTTTTTTTCTGCAACCGACCGCTTCCTTTTCAGATAATTATCTTTATGTGAGCAAAATCAATTATGTAGGCATGAGTCCTTTGTCTTTATAACAAATGCCGGTCGTCGGGACAGGTTGAAGAACCCAGTTCAACAATCAGGAATGGTGCTGCAGAACAATTTGTTAGAAGCGTTTTATAGACAGTGAAACCTAGGAACACATATGTGAAAAACTATGTATATGCAAAGTGAATCAGAATCAATACAGTATGCCTAATGGGAGCGTTCTCTAATTAAGTTCAAGGATAAAGTAAATAGATTTTATATTATGGATTTGCCATTTTTAAAATCTGACTAGTTGGTACTACCGGTTTGGAGGACCTACTGAATTGTATACTGCTATCCGCTAATGGGCTGAATGACTTTCATCTTCAACGTATCCAGCTGAACATTTTCAGCTCTGCCAGTACTGATTGCAAGTGAGACCACATCATCTACTGTAATCGCACGTTGTTACCGTTCTATCAAGCCCTAACCAAGTGACAAAAGGAACCATAACACGCTACCAATCTTACGTGGTTTGAACCGATTAGGACGCCTGCTGGCCATCAAAATCAGTATACATGCATCATATTGATTGTTACCCTAATGTGAAAGGTGTCATCTCAAATGAATCAAGAATGCCATATACGAGAATCCAAATTTGGGCCCATTACACGGTCATGGTGATTGACTACGCCCCACTGGCTCCCGCCGTTATAAAATCAGTGCTTATAGAAACTAGAGGCGTACAGCACACCTGTTCATAGTCCGATCATCTTGAAACATTCTGTTCTATCTCTGTCTTTTAATTAATAGTCACGGAGCTCTGCGTTTGTCGATGCCATGATTGGTCGGTATCGTGAGTTCATCAATCCAGAGTAGTGCTGAGTTTTGACACCCCGACCGCCTATCTCATGCGGGTCGTTCATCTCCTTCCTCCTCTCATCATGACACCAAACAAGATAAACTTATCTTCCTTGACGACGCAAGCAAGCTTGCTTGATCAAATATTACTTACGTTGTGTCGCCAGTTACAGCATTCATCCATCAGGGCACTTGGCCCTGTCGAATTCGGCCATCAATCTTGATGAGGAAGAAAAGATGCTCGCTCGAAGCGGGTATCTTAATCAACACTTTTTTGGTGCTGCTCCACACACCCAAAAGAAAACGCAAACATGAGTGCACAGCTCAAGAACTTCTCCATATGCGCTCATTGGAATTGGATTTCATTATCGCTTTATTAATAAAGTTGACCAATAGTATCAATTATTTGCTATCCCCGAACGCAACCATGCAATAAACAAACCCGTGTTCATCAAACGCACCACGTAAGAACAGTCGCCTTAAATTGTATCACATGACTCTGTTATGACGACTTCTTCAGATAGTTCCAGGCTCGCTACTGAACTCTCTGTCATACTGAGGATCTAGGATAATATTTTAACTTATCCACTCAAACAAGATTGGCTCCAACACGCGTATTACACGCATGGAGGGCAGCTATCTGAGGTCAATGTCCTAAGACGACAGATTCCTCTCCCCATCCGCCTCCCCCACCGCCCCATCAGACGCAATTGACTCAAAATTCTGATGATCCTCCCTTTGGTGCTCAATCGAAATTAGGTCCCATCGGTCGGTGATCATCTATTCAATCAGTTTATCGAGTTCGATTCCTAATTTTTTCTTTCATCAGATGGCCTCATTGGGATGGACCTTTAAATTCAACAGTTCTTTTCATTTACCTTATTTCCATGCATTGAGGTAGAAAATGAGCAGAAGTGACGCGATGTAACGGGGAGAATCTGAGCGCTAATTTATGTCTTGATTTGACTCTATTCATTGCCGTTGTTGGATTTATTCTGAGAAACTGCAAGGGTCATGTTGCATTCATACTGTTTCTATTGTCTAGATCCAAAATATACAGATACGGATACACACACTAAGCCGCATTCCTCAGAAAGAGGGGTGGCTGACGGCATGGCGCACCTCAAACCCTCATACGCTCACACTCACACAACTTAGCCCTTTTGTGCTAAAGGGTCCGGCCGGTAACCCCGCAACACACACTCTGGGTCACGAGTGCGGTCCGAGGATCCCTTGTCAGCAGCAGGGCCCGACAATTTTCACTTGTTTACCCCCACTGAGTAATGATGGCCGGCCCCCGCCACCCACGACCATCTCGACAACGTGATGCCAAGGGCGGGGAAGCACATCAGAGCAGCGTCAAAATTCACTATTCACTCACGCTTGTTCATTGGACGTTCTGTCCCTACTTTGACATTCGTATCTCTCCTTCCTAACGCCTGCCTTACACCATCCATGAATGCGGAGGCGACCAGTCGCCTCCCTTCATCCATCCTCTCCATGTGCCCGAATCATCTCAGAAAACGCGAATCCACTCTTTCCTCCAACTTCTTCACCATCCCCGTTCTGATTTGAACCCCGTCGTTGTTGATCCGGTCTCTCAGCGTTATTCCAGCCATGCTCCTCAAACATTTCCTCTTGAAAACATTCAACCTTCTTCTCTCCTCTGCTCTCACCCCCAAAGTCTCAGCTTCGTAGAGCACAGTTGAGACAACAACACCCTCATACAGTACATCCCTCTCTTTGCTTCCATTCCCAACGTCATACACCTCATTACACTCTTCAGTGCACACAACACTTTACACCCCTCCGTCACTCGCGCCATCGCTTCAGTTTCCACTAGTTCAGTCATCTCCACATGGGAACCCAGATACTTAAAACACTGAACTGACACTAATTTTGCTCGCATCGGCAGTCCTCGAGCATCTCATTACTTTACGTTTACCCACGTTCACTCGTATCTTCCTCCGCTCACACACTCTACCAAACTCAGACACTAGCCCACATAGCTTCTCCTCTGAATACGCAACCAGGACCATATCATCCTCAGATAGCAACTGGCTCAACTGCAAACTCTGTCATTCGCTTCCAACAGTCCCAGTCCACGACCCAGAACACTTGCGTTCACTTCTGTGACCACTTTATCCATACACACGTTGAACAGCCAGGGAGACGTCGCGCAGCCTTTCTCAGTCCCACTTTCACTGTGAGCTAATAACTCACCTCGCTTCCCACTCTGAGATATTCACGGCTGCTAACATAAAAACTATGAACCACTTCCAAAAGATATCCGCCCACTCCATACAAACGCGCGTTTGTATGGAGCGTTTCTCTATAAATCCACTAGTTTAGTCATCCTGTCGTATGCCCTCTTCAGATCTACGAAGGTACTTCCCCCAGACCTGTTCCACTGCAAAAATCTGGTCGGCACACCCTCTACCACTCCTAAAGCCACACTGTTCCTCTCCAATTGCGCACTCCGTACAGTCTCTAATCCCTTTGACAAGCACTCTCCCGTACAACTTATCAACCACACATAACAGACTGATACCGCTCGAGTTGCAGTAACCTCACTAACTACTCCACCCTTCTTCAGGCACTCGGCTGCAAAGCTATTAAAACCAGGGGCTTTCCCTGCTTTCATCACCTCCACCGCTCCCTGCACCTCTTCCCTGGTAATGTCCGCGACAAGTCTTTCTCCCGAAACTGGCATCCGAGCACCACCACCGACAGCAACAATGTCAGCCTCTCTGTCATCCTCGACATTTAACAACTCATCAAAATCCTAGACCCACCTCTTCTGTACATCACCACTTTCCAACAACAACTGGCCGTTTTCATCTCTCACCACTTCTTCTTTTTCGGTCTCTCCTTTTCTCACCCTCTTCACCTACTTCCAGGACATCTTTTTTTGTTTTCCTCACCAGCTTTCATAAGCCACCACCGACTTCACCTGCAACCACTCATGAAACTCTTAAATTTTCCCTGCCACCGCCAGTTTGACCTCCTCGTACCACCACTCGCAACCTTTCCTTCTGCACCCGCCCAAACGTCACGCACCACACACATTCTTCGCACATCTCAGCAACGCATCCGTAAACGGCGTCTATTCTTCATCCACATCTCTCAGGTTCTGTCCTCTCACGTTGTCATTCCCTCCCCCCAACGCCTGTTGGAGCTCCTCGGCTCTACTTCTCACATTCAGTTCAGTCACTTTCACTACCTCTCTTCTTCCTCCCACTCTTTTGTTGCCCTTCCACCTCTGCTCCACTCTAAATCGACCTTCCCCCAGCAGATGGTCAGACACTCCTCTATCCTTCCCCCTCATCACCCACATATCTAACAGTCTCCCCACCACTCTCCTCGATATCAGCACAAAATCGATCAGCGCTCTCTCCACGACTGCACCACGTGCCATCTTAACCCATGTTCACTTGTGGATATCTCAATTCTTGAAAAAAAAATGTTACCGACCGCCAACTCCTGCTCCATACACAGACCTATCAGGTTTTCTCCCCTGTCATTTCTATCGGGAAAACCATACCTTCCTATCACATTCTCCACCACAACATCTCCAACTATTGCAT
Organism: Gammarus roeselii; assembly: GCA_016164225.1. Classification (NCBI taxonomy): domain Eukaryota; kingdom Metazoa; phylum Arthropoda; class Malacostraca; order Amphipoda; family Gammaridae; genus Gammarus; species Gammarus roeselii. Next base: position 11,759 of record SDVV010012463.1, read on the forward strand.
TAAGGTCACCCAGTACAATTACATTGAATTGACCTCCAAAACTCTCAATACACTCACTCAGGTAAGTTCAGAATTGCTTCCTCTCCTCTTCTCTCCCCTTCCTGCCAGGTACGTATGCACTCACAAATATCAATTTTTCTACGCCTAACTTAACTTAATGATTGAGAAATATTCTAGGAAGCCTCATATTATCGACCAGCATGAATTCAATCAGTTTGCCAGGCAGATGCGTTCAAGTTCAACATCTGAACTAGTAATTTACCGATCACGTGAATGAGCAATATGTATATTTTGTTAGGAAGCCATACTTTTGTATACCAACAATCAACTATTCTATGGAAGTTCACCAGCTCAGTAATAGTAGCAATAATGATACCATACTACAACGTGTTCACACAAGCAGAATAGCGAAATATTTTTCTTCTTCAAAACGCTGGTCGTTCGTACGTATTTCTTTAGATGGTACTGTAAATACGCTTCAGAAATTATGTTAAACTAATTGACGCTTTAAATGACTGCCATTGAATGGACCCTATTCCACCGCAATTAATTGTGAACAGAATTTCGATGGTGTGAAATCTAGTGAACCTTTAAATGAATGCATACCGTAGCGTAAATGGTGTGAGAACACTCTGTCGGCACAAACAGGTCCTGCACAGATGTCCTTGCTGAAAATCAGCGGTCCACTAGTTACAAATGGTTTTTGTGTTTAATAATTCAAATCAGGAAAATTGTTCAATCGATCTCTCTGATGCCCGCTCTCCTTCACTCTCTGCCGCTGCCTCGCCATCTCTATTGCTCTCTTGACCGTACCCCCTCTCCTCACTTGCATCACCCTCCCATGCCTCACCATCTCTATTGCTCCCCAGATGAATACCCTCCCCCTCACTTGTCTCACCTCCCTGTAAATGGGGATGGTTGAGAAATGCTTTGTTCCCCTCAGATAGAGGTGAATCCGCCAAATATCGTGAAAAATGATAAAATGGTGGTCGGCAGCAAGCAGGGGATGTTTTGTGAATCATCTGTTGGCAAAAACATGTTTCAATAGTCGTCTGAATTCTAGAAAAGCTTTATTAGTCAACGGAACAAACTTCTTATTCTAACAGTGAATTGGTTACAGTGGTCCTGACTTCTAAAGAAACCTCATTGTTGTGATTGACTGCATTTTATTTAACATCATACATATTATTCAGGGTATCGCTTTGGAAAACCTGAATTATTGTTTTGTTAATCAGCTGTTCATTGTTATCTTCCATGATACCCATTAACAATGATTGAACGCGGCACGCAAATACCAAATTAGGTTAGCCATTTTGTCAATTTATTTATCGCGTACACTAGCACGAATTTCTGAGTGGGAAATCACATTTACGTCTGCCAGTGTCCAATTGAACTTCATCATTTACATTGGTCATTACCAGACAATACGAAAATGAATTTGCTTTATATACGTCTCGGTGTCTGGAGCTTTGTTAATATCAATCCTCACCATGGATAAATAAAGAATAACATCTACTTTTGGTTTGTTAAGCGGGCTTCTTTATGGAACAGTGGCATCGGGCAAATTAAATGAACGAACTCTCATGACTTGCCTTGTTCCGGTGTGGCGGAGGGGAAGATATAAATAAAAAGATTTTGTTTAGTCCCGCTTCGGAGTGGAGGAGAGAGAGAGATCTTGAGCAGTCCCGTTCATAGTGGCGGAGGGGGGGAAAGAAATAGAGCGATCTTGTTCAGTTCCGCTCCGGAGTGACGGAAGGGGAGAGAGAAACAGAGAGATCTTGTGCAGTCCCGTTCATAGGGGCGTATGGGGAGAGAGAATTCAAGCGATCTTGTTCAGTTCCGTTCCAGAGTGGCAGAGATGGAGAGAGAAATCGAGAGACCTTGTGCAGTCCCTCACAGGAGTAGCAGAGGGGGAGAAAGAAATAGAGAGATCTTGTGCAGTCTCGTTCGGAGTGGCGGGGGAGGAGAGGTCAATCGAGAGATCTTGTGCAGTCGTGTTTCTGATTAGCGGAGGGGGAGAGAGAAATAGAAGATCTTGTACAGTTCCGTTATCGAAAAAGCTCCCGAAAAGCGAATGTTAACTTCCCAAGTAAGTCGATCCGTGTTGAGGGAAGTGGAAGATTTATATATGAATAAACAATAATCATGAAAATTTGTGAACTGTAAACGAGTCTTACCATTTCCCAACCATACACTTATGGGCCATTTATAATACAGGTGAAACATTACACTGATAATCGCACCCCACTCACGTATTTTTACAATGCAATATCAACGCTGCATCAATACGATCACTAGAGGGTCCTCGGTGCTGCTGACATTGGCTACAATATCACACATCCCTTTGCAGATTGACTAATTAGGTTTATTCTCTCAACAAAACATTTAGGGATTCAATTTTTTGTCCTTCGAATATTAACTGTGGTCAATAAAAAGATTACAACATACTTTCAAACTTTACGAGACAACTACCAATGATAAAAAGGTTGTCCATGCTCGAAATGACACGAAATTCTAGAACTGAAATGATTCGTGAGGGCTAGAACTAAAAAAAAATGTGAACTGAAGTATTTCCTTTAGAAGTTACTGGTTCAAAATGCAATGAGCTTATAGCGAAGACCGATAATGATGATCTTATCGATGACCAGTAACGGAGCCTGGTAGCGGATGTTGACAACGATGCCCGCAATGATACTCGGTAACGGAGCCCGTAAACAGATACCTACAATGATGCCCGGTAACGGGGCCAGGTCGCGGATAACTGAAAAGTGATTCTCGGTAACGGGGCCTGTTAGTGTATGCTGACAATGATGGCCATAATGTTGCCTGTCAATGGCGCTCGGCAGTGAGGGCCGACAATGGTGCCCTTAATGATGCCAGTTAACGAAGCCTGGTAATGAAGCCCGGTAACGCGGCCCGTAAGCGAAGGCTGACTACTGTCCCAACTCCCAAGCGGTCGCTGTTATTAGATCCTCGATTCGCTTTGTTGGCCCGGAGGAGGAATTGAGGAGGAGTTGATGGTACTTTGGTGTGAAAGGAGTCCACAATGAGTCCAGTAATGACGGAGCCCAGCAGGCAGTTGTCCCATGTTATCAGCATTATTTGACCCTTGATTAGGTTTGTTGGTTGAGATGAGGAATGGAGAAGATGTTGGAAGGACTTGGATTTGAAGGAGGCGATTTCATGTGGAGCTTAGAGACTAATGGTCCAAGATCCCATAAACATATAAATTGAAAGAATTAGAAGATGTGGCTGTGTCATATGAATGATTAAGTTTGTAATGAGATTAATGGACGAATCTTAGACTTCAACAACAAGTTCGGTTGATATTAGTTAGTTTATTCTGGATTAACTGATATAGCGCAAGAAGGTCACTGCAAAGAATGAAAGACTAACTTCATTCCGAAGCAATTCTAGTATACGAATGTCTAGAATAAATAGTGTCCTTTCACGGAAGACTCGGGCCCGCATGAAAAGGTGCAGTGTGAGGCGAGTAGGGTTTCGCCTATCTGTTGGTGCTGGTCCGGTAATCGGATGCGCGACCGTCAGAACATGAGTCTGGTGTCTTACCCAACGTACTATGTGTCTCTAATTTTATTAATATTGTTATCAATTTCATCTTACATCCAAGCTTGTGTCTATCCATCGAGTCCTTTCTTTCTGTTTACAGAACACAAATAATTTATATCGATTTA